>PVKS010037918.1:0-18294 GCA_004027875.1 Aplodontia rufa
AAACAATGATATTGCAGCCTTTGAAGGTAAATGGATGGCTATGGGAGAGATCATGCTGAGTAAAATCAGCTTAACCCAGAGAACTAAGGGTCGATTGTCCCCACTCATCTGTGGAGGTGGGGACTAGACCCTGGACAATGAGAAAGTTGGTCTATTAGCATGTGTTAAACCCAGATAAGATGTAATGTTTTACAACCTAATACTTTTTTTAGAGATATAGTGGGAAGGGGAAGGGTGGGATAAGGGAGGGTAATTGGGGGGGGCACTCCTGGGGGTAATTGCAATATCCAGAATATATACACATTGTATATTATTTTGTTAAAAACTTGTATGGTTGTTCAAAAATAAAAAATTAAAAAAAAAGAAAGTGCATGTATCAAATTGACATTATTCTTCTCCAATATTTGTATGCTAAGGGTGTGTCTGTGAAAATGGATTACCTGGGAGGCAATGATAAGTGAATGTGTAATCAATAAAGAAGTTATACTATTTAAAGCAACTAAATTATCCTTACATGTCCGAAATTCTGAACAACATCAGTGATAAACTTTACTTCTGTTATCAGTGATAAACTTTACTTCTGTTATCTTTTATTGGTTTAAGTTTTAAAAAGTTGACATGGTTATCACTGAGTGTGGATTATATATATTTAAGCTTCTCAGTAGCACATTAATTACTTGTCATTTATTAAATGTTGTATTGTATGTGAATGAATTCACAATTATGACATAAGTAAGACTAGTTGACTCTGATTCTTTTTGTTGTCTTTTTTTTTAGATTCAGTCAATGTGGGTGGAGATATTTCAAGACTTAAATAATGTCTTCAGGCCTAGTGACACTACATTTTCTTTTATTAAAGCAGTGGAGTATAACTAGGAAATGGTAGTGCATTAAAAATAAAAAGAACATGAACTATTAAAACTGTCATTCTATTTGCAAATCTCCGTATAAACATTTTTCCTTAAACTTTTTCCTGTAGCAATTAGATAATGTAATTAAAAGCAATTGAAGAGTTCTTATTTGAGCTATAATATGTATTTTAGCATCTATTTTTTTCCATTTTCATGGCATGATATTATGTCTATGTGCTTCACTCATTGTGTGCCTGTGTCCACACAGTGATGGAGACATTATCTGAGTCTGCAATGAATGTGTATTTCAATAAAATTACCAATTTAATGTCTGTGTTTTGATCCACATTATTGCTGCATTTCATGATTACTACTAGAAATAATTTAATTATACATGGGGTATTAAAATTGTTTTCTCTTTTCAAATATGCCAAATGACCTACTATAGCCCAATGCAATTTTTGATTAAGGTTATTCACTAAATAACGTGATTGAAATTTTAGGGCTTTTTCCCATCTATGTAATGTATACTTAATGCTGGGAGTCAAAAGAATAATTCCTTTTTAACTTATTTTTATGATAATGTTTTTCCACAATTTTTGTACTTATTTTTCCCTACAGCATTGCCCAGACTGATTTTTTTTTACAATATCACACCAACACCCTTCCAACCCTAGATTCAATGGCTAGAACAGGTTCTATATTGGGGGTTGCTGAATGGAAAAGTGTATATAAATAAAGACAAGTAGGGGTGGAAAGAATAAATTATAAAATTGCAGAATTTAGATTTAAGAGCATTATGAGCATATGCAAGGATGTGAGGCTATAGACCAATATTTTAATAATTCCAGTAATATTTATATAAGGTAAATACACTGTAAGTTTTCTCCTCCATACAGCAACATCTTAGTATATTGCATTTCCAGTCTTGTTGGCAATCTTATGTTATGCTCCACGCGGTGTCTTCAATAGCATCTCATGAGGGTTCATCATAGTCCTTTGCTCTGGATAACATCCTGTACCCATCAGTTTCCTTTGTGGCATGTGTGACGATTTTTCCTTGGTAACCTTTTATTATCTGCCAGAAATGTCTATTAGCTTGATCTTCTCTTCCTCTTTAGTTAGATATTTTCTTTAAAACATAAGTCTGGACAGATGTAAGTATAAGCAAGCAGATGGCTCTTGAGTGATTCTTTCATGATAAGGAAATGGCTTCTTTGGACGTGGCTTTACAACCAACTATTCTGGCCTGAGACAGAATGAGTGACCTGTGAGCATGTCCAATATACCTTTCAGTCCCATGCAAATAGGAAAAAATAGCAAAATCACTGACATTTATGAACAAAGAGTCTGAGTTTCTGTGTGAATATTGTGCTTATGGGCAATGAAATCCATAAGCAAGCTTTTATGAGTATAATGTGAAATTTATGTGAAGTAATAAAATACCTTTGTTAATCCAAGTAGCATATATACCAATTAGCATGACTGAAAAATTCAAATTAGAAAGCTAAACTTGCATAGTTAGAAAGTTGATGAAGTTCTATCTTATTTTATTGGTGAATTTAACTCATTGTAAATAAACTTTACACTCGGATGTATATATGAACTCTGGAACTTATCGAGGCAACATTTTGTGTTCACATCTAGAGGAATATCAGTGCTTATGTTGCTGGAAGTTGTCAAAGGTCAATATCAAGTTGTTTTTTATTTGTTTCATGGTTGTAATCATTGTTAAAGATTTATTGAGCCTACTCAGAACAATAAGTAAAGCAATAGTGATTCTGAAAGATATGAATATGTTATGCTTTTTAAGTAAATAAAATATAAAATGGTATTTGTACTTATTTGAAGAGCATAATACAAGGAGTAAGATTCCTTACTGTGTTTAAAAATGAAATTATAAAATTAAGTTGTTAAAGATTGTTGAGAGCTGGAGGAAGGAGAAATGGGAAAAGATATTTCTTAATGGTCACCATTTTTCTCAGGAGCAAGAAAAAAATCTTGGATATAGTGGTATAAAGGCAAGCTTAATTAATACCACTAAATTGGGTATTTAATGAGATTTAAATGATAAATCATATGCTACATATATTTTATCTCAATAAATTATTCAATTAGCCAAATAAATGTTATAGCTTGCTTATAAAATATTGTTAATACATAATAAATAAACAGTAAGAAATTCTAGGTCACAATATACATATACAAATTATATATGCATATATGCATATATACATTCTGTATAATAGCAAAATGAAATATGTACCTACCCTCCAGTCAATCTTCTGTTGAGGATGATAAGCAAGATATGTAGTCAAAATTTGTGTACCAATGGAGAAATATTCTTTCTCTCTAAAGTAGAACAATATGCTTTAATACCTGTCATATATTATTCATTGTTTTTTGAAGTGTAAACTCAAAAATTCTACTAAAAATGATTTAAGGATGCTAAATAACTTTCTTATCTTCAGACATCCTCTTAAAACAACAGCATTTCTCAAGGTGAGGGTTAAGATTACTTGAACTTTTTTCCCTGTTTCAGTATGTTAAAAAGTTTCCCACAAATTCCTGCTTCAAATATTCCTCACTATACATTGCACTAAAACAATTTTTAATTTTTGTGTGTCTAGGGGTATAAAATTATTTTTGCTCTCTGAAAGAACTCATTTTAATGGATTAAGCATCAGGAACAAGTACATGAAATGATGATGCGCCTTTGTGCTGAAAGGAATATTTTTAAAGCTTTAAAAGTGAAATATACTTAATGATATAATTTAACCAATTTTTGAAAATCTCAATTTAAGTAATGCTAAGAATTTTTAGTCAAAATTAGAGATATGATTTGTAGACTAAAGCATATATCTGATATCATTTAAATACTTTTGATTATGCAGGGTGATTTAAATATTTCCCCCCGATAACCAATAAATTTTATAGAATTACAAAAACAGAAATATTAATATACATGCAAAATAGACATGAACAAATAATTTAATTATTTTTCATAATATGTGTTCCTACTTATAGATTATAAGTAACAGAAGGTTTTGTGTCATTATATCAAATATTCGTTGAGTATGTTGCTTTATAGTTTTAATTCTTATGAAAGTTAAAGCAGTTCTCTCTCCTTATCTCTATTCTACCTCTGGCAAAATTTAATATTTTACTTCAAAATATTCCTATAATGAGCAGTCCTCTAAATACAGGATTTCTCATTCTATTTTAGTAAATATTATTTACTTTCAAGCAACAGTGACTTAAAATCTCCCACAATAAAAAAGTAAATAAATCTGACATTAGCATTTTAGTCTTCATGTTTTAGATGTATTCTTTAATAATTATGGAACCAATGGATGCACATTGACTTTCTAAACCACAGTGATTCCATCTCTTAACTATGTACATTAATAACATAGTCAAAGTTTCCAACACAATTTAATCATAAAATGTATTTAGAAGAAAATAGTGAACAATAATGTGTTTTAAGAAGATAGAATTATTTGAAATTAACTGATTGTAACATTCAAACTATGATTCAGGACAACAACAAAGTACTTAATTGTAGAGGTGGGTGATTTACTCTTTGTTATATTTGGTATGTGATATAATTAGGTATATTTAATGAATACTTTGTAAACACAAAGTCTTCATCTCCTCATCAATATTTTATTGACCTAAAGTTATGCCCTTCAGTCAGACTGCCAACATTGAAACTGGGTTTTGTGAAATGTTTCTTAGAATTATGTTAATTTCTGTTTCTTGTCACTTCTGGCTTGTGACCTTGGAAGATGTCCTGTGATGTAAAGGCTCAAAGTAAAACATGTAATTCAAGAATAAAAGAATCAAGCAGTTAGCCATTAGATGGCATGATTTTCCTTTTTCTAAGAATTACATATAGAAGTTGAATATATCTGATATATATAGAAAATTTTAATAAGATAATAGTGCACATCAATCCATTTGAAAACATCGTTTAAAATCATTAAATTGAAAAGAATATAGATATTCCAATTAATATAACATAAGTTTCAGTTGAGGTTACAATTAGATTATAAGTGTTCAAACAGTAACTATGTAACGCTTCTCATTTTAGAAGTTTGACAAGATTAAAACGTATATATTCAAATATCCGTTTGTGTATGCTAACACAGGATTTTTATGTATATGTACATGAATAGCTAGGAACTGAAAAGTAAAGGGGTAAGTGGATTGTGAAATAAAGCATCCTGTGGGATTAATAGAGCACATGTACTTGTACAAACGTATGTGTATGCATACGTATGTATATACTAAGAAGCATACAGCTTCATAGGCAATATCTACAGGAAGATCTTGAATAAAATTAATGTGCCTAAATTTAATGTGCCTTAGGTTAAGAAGGTCTCCATGGAAACTTTTTTCTATAATAAAACATTTCAATATGCCATGAGTTTGTGAGAAGCAAATAGTTGCAAGGTATTGTGCAATTGAAGTTTTTTTGGATCTAGAATTTGACTATCAGAGCAGTCTGGAGTTTGCAAAAACATCTAGAAAGTTCAATTGTGTAGTGTGATTGCTATTACTTTCTAATTATCCATAAATTCCAACATGCATTGTATTCTACTCATTCATTTACAAGCTCTGTATGGAAATATGTGAAAACGAACTACTCGCTACTCGTTAGTAAGTACAAGTGAGTGGTAAATATCTGTTATTCAGATTCAAACTTCCAACTAGTTTTTTGGTTAAACATTGTAATCCAGATTAGAAATTCTAAGGTTGGAAATCCTTATGACATCAAAGTCTACTATAAAAATATTTTCAAATTATGCTGAAAAAAAATTTAGCACTTCTGCAGTAAACCATTCACTAAAGCAAGTGATGTTTACTGAATGCCACCTTTGTGAAACAATTAGTATAATTCTCCCTTACTTAATTTTCAGTGAAGGAACCTAAGTCCATGCTGTCACCAAGTGAAAATATTTCTAATTTTACTCTGAGTGACTTATAAAAGTAACAGTCATATATTGCCTTTTGTGTTTACTTCCAGAACTTTACGTGGTAAACTAGATTGGATAAACAGGTAAGAAAAAGTATTTCCAATAAAATCTGTTTTTGAAAAACATATCATGCATATTTTGTAAAGCAAAAGTAAGCCTGTAATAATTTGTTAAAGTAAGATATACTTCATGGCACAATACCATATAAAAAATATTATGTTTCGAAAAATAAATTCTGGTAATCTGCTTTGATTCTATTTTGTACTGTATTTATTAGTATATCAGAAAATTCACTTTTTTTCTATATATCTGTCCAAAAACTGTGTTAATGTCATGGTCCCTACACTCACAGAAATAACAATTCAAGAAGCGGGAATAGAATAGAACTCAAAAAAACGATCCATAGTTTCTGATGAAAGAAGAAATCACAGGTTTTTGCATCTTCTTCATTATATTACATGCAGGCAAACTACTTTATAAATGGAAGAAAGTTTCTAAAGTTATGTATCACATTTTGCGTTCTCTTAAAAGAGAATATAATATAGATGACTGAAAGCTTGATATCCTATTAAGTACATTTAGAAAAAACTGGCTGTAGAAGTATACTTTAGGAGACAAAAGCAGACAAGTGACAATTGTTCAACAATATCTTTAAAAACATTAGCTGTTGTTTGTGTGTGTGTGTGTGCGCTCACATGTATATTTAAACTCAGGGCATAGCAGTAGCAGCAACACTTTACACACTGATTCGGTACTTAATTTTTATTTGAAGGCACCATCTTCTGTCATAGTGCGAATGCGGTTGCCCCTAGGACTAGTGCCATGTGGTGAATTCATTACAGTATTGCACAGGATCCCAGGAGGCTTTATTCACAGAAGTAGATTTACTGCCAACCACCCATAATTGTCTGTCTGGCCTTGGTTGTGAGCACAAAAATAAGAAATTATCCAGTGGAAATAACTCATAGCAGTGCATTAAAAATAATAATCATTCATCCTAGTTAATAAAGCTGGAGGTTTAGAGTTACTGACACTTGACTCTGGTATTATGACAGCCCCCAGGATTTATGGGTACTATCCAATGTCCTTTCAATGTCTCACATTAGACCCTGAGGTTTTACAGCTTCAAAGAAAGATGAAGGATGCTGGCACCAGAAATCTGTCCACTTTATTGATTTTCCCATAAGTGTATTTAATTATTCATGGAATGTTCCATCTAACAATCTCGTCTATTTTTAACCAATTAAGTTCACATTAAAGATTTACCAATACCATCCTAGTAATAATTGTTGTTTGATGGCAGTTAGCCATCAAGTACCCAACACCAGAATGCTCTAGATGATTGTGGATATGAGATCGAAATAAATATGCCTGGAGACGAATAATTAAAAGTATACATAACTATCAACTTACATTCAATAAATGATTTAATTATAGAGTTATTTTTCCTTATAACACTCTGACTTTCTAAAATCCACAAAAGAGTAACAAATGAAAATATTTAGCTCATATTTTTAGTATAGGAGTAGAAAACTTCAGATATGATATCACTGTCTGAGTAAGTATCACAACATAAATTTAAAGGAGGAAGTAGAGTAATTCACCTTTATGTTTGACTTTGTTATTTTGGCTAATCTGGCACTTTTACTAAAATGTAAAGTTTTTATTTCCTCATATTTTTATATTTGTTTTATTGCTAGAAGAAAATCTAGAACTAAAATAATTTATTGAAATGAGACATTATCAGCTATATTTTTTAAAGGTCATAGAATTATAAGTTGGAGGGTCTTCAAAACTCATATATTAGAGACACCAAACAAATATTCACAAAGGCATAATTCCCATCTAAGTCTATGCATTTCTCTTATATCTGTTTTTCCTTTCTTTGTAAAATGTGCATATAATTAGCTAGTATTTCTTTATTAATAAATTATTTTTCTGTACCTGCTTATCTTAATGACCTTCTCATTACACAAATGTCAGTTGCAGTCAATGAATGTAAGCGTATTCAACAACTGTATTCAACAACTGTAAGGACAAAAATCAATGGTTCAACTAACTTTAAGTGAAATATTCTATTATTAAGTAAATACAAATGAGAGCGTAAAATGAAGGTCACCAAAAGTAGTCCTTTCACGTATCCTGTTCCCTTGTGTGTAACTTTATTCTAGCAGATTGGTGTTTATCATTCTGAAGCTTATTTTTCTTTAATGCATAATGTAATTATGTTTCTATATTTATATATTTTGTTATATAACATACTAATTTATGTATGTATATATACATTTTATATGTTTATGTGCATATATACATTTATATAGTTTGAAATAAATTTTTAAAATAATCTAACATTATTTGAATTGGCATCATCTAAAGTTGAGTTCCCAAGGAGATCCTGAGATGAATTCAAGAACATACAGTCTATCAAAGAACTTCTTTAAGAAATAAGATTCCTAGGTTTAGAAAAAATGTGGCACACATAGTAAAGTTTGAACTTCAAATGTCTTCACTATATTTATACTGAAAAAATATTCATTATTTTTCTGAAATTCAAATTAATCTCAGAGTCCTTTAGCAACATTACTCAGCCTAGAAGGGAGTAAAGGAAAGATTGAACAGAAGGATCTAAGGACAGGTGTAGCATGGTTTAGAATCTGATTTTGTCCTAATTCTGTGGACACTCTCTTTCTTTGGGAAATATCAATTACATTGTAAAGTTAGTCCCACCTTGGGGCTGGACTTTGGTACTACTATCACTCAATTATTTCCTGCATATTTCTAAGGACAGGGTGGGATTGGCATGCTAGGGGAAGAAACTTGAACAAACAATACCCATTTAGTTAAAAGTAATTCTCAAGAGAAGGTGGTATCTTTGCATGGTTAGTGGACAACAGTTGTTAAGTACAGACCTTTTTATGTGCTCATGCATACAAATCTGCCAAATCTGCTCACTCTTTCATGTAATGGAAATAAAATGTTGTATCATTCCAAATGCTTATAGATATACAGATTATCAGAAAAGCAGAAAGAAAGAGTTTTTAAAGCAAACATCTAGGGCATCTTGTAATCAAAAATAGGTTTAACTTGTTCCTATTTTTCATGATACCATCTCTTCTCTCTTAATATTTTTCTATTTTTTGCTGATAATTGAGACACATTTGCACCCTCTGCTTATTATTTTTATAAAAAGTAGACTGTGCCATTTGCTGAACAGGGTATGTACTCCCAATCTCTATATGCTCTACAGATCAATTGTAATTTTAAAAACAATATGAGTTTTATACGGAGTAGCCAATTACACTACAATATTTATCGGGTTGCTATATTACTACTGATGAAGAAGTTTCACTTCTACATTTCCATAATAATGGTAATTTCACAGGTAATTCTGTCCTTATCACAGCATGATACATACATGGGTTTACTATGCCTTGAATATACAGTTAGTTTCTAAGAGTCTTAAAAAAGCAGGTCAAAACAGATTCCAACACAGGCAACATTCGGTTGAAACATATCAGAAGAGAAAGATAAGTTGAATCATGTATTAAGGAAATGTAACTTAAAAAAAAAATAAGCACAGTGAGAAAGAAGAATTAATTTTTATTGAGTTGTTCACATGGCTTTTGTTGCTCTGACATTTAGTTGTGTATAAGGTGCTGGGGTTTGAACTTGTGTACTTGCACATGCTGGGCAAGTGCTGTAACCTTAGAGCCACCATTCCAGCCCCGAAACGTGACTTTTAAATGCTGACAAAACCAGGCAAAAACATCAAATTCTTATTAATGTTGAAGTCTCGTGCATGTAGAATCAAAGTTTGAAATCTAAGGGGGACAATGTACATTGGTGAGGACATGTTAGAAATAAGTGAGAAAGGTCCTGGCTGGTCACTGGAATGTTTGGAAATGTCTGAGACTTGCCTGTGTATTGGATTCCTAGGATTTGTTAGTTTGCTCTAAAAGTCTAAGGGTTCTGGGGATGCTACTCAACCATATATAAATTGTTAAAAAATGCTTATTATTTCAAGAAATAATGTCATTAGGCACACTTCTCATTGAAATAATATTTTATATCATTCAAACAAGGCAGTTTTCCCTTTTCTAAACTAATTTATAATGTGGATTTATTTTAAATTAACATATTTCTTCATAGAAATTTGAAATATGAAGGCAAGCAGAAAACCTTTTTAATTTAATCCTTACAAAATAGCATATTCAATATTTTTATTTCCTCTTCTATGTATATCACTTTACATAATTATAATCAAATGGCTTGCATAAAGTTAAGCATGTTGATAAACGATCTGTTCTTTCTGATTATAAATAAATATTTGTTTGTCCAAAGTCATTTAAAAACTATGGAAGCATATGTAACAAGAAAAGATTACCTGGAACCTCACAACCTAGAAAGAACTATTGATATTGTGGAATTTCGGATTATGTACTATTATTCAACATTCAAAAACCACAATATTCATTCCAATAATTCAATATAAACATTACTGATATGATATATTATTGCTACCTTTTATAATAGAAAAATAAATATGATAATCCCTGCATGTGTGAAGGGGGGTTCATTTTAAATGACTTTTGTCAAAATAACTTTTACCAGTTTAAAGATCCTATTATTAAAAACACATTGATTTAAGGGATCATTAATAGATCAAGAAAACCTACATGATTTGTGAAGGGGATAATTCAGCTTGAGAAAATAATTTCCTATTACAGAAAGAGATGCAGGATTAAAAATTAAGTAAATTCACTCTCTGCAGTTCCCACCATTTTTTAGGTGTGGAATCTGTATGACACAAATGCAAAATTGAATGAATTGAGTTTGATGCTCCAGGTGACTAAGTGACAACCTCCATTTCTATTAAAAGTTAGAAAAGAAATTATTAATTCCACAATTTTATTTGATCTCTCTCTCTCTCTATATATATATATATATTTGGTTGTTGTTGTTGTTGTTGTTGTTACTGGGGATTGAACCCAGAGGTTCTTAAGCACTGAGCCATTACACAGCCTTTTATATATATTTTTTGAGACAAGGCCTAACTTGCTGAAGCTGGCTTTGAACCTGTGATCCTCCTGTCTCAGCCTCCAGGGTTACTAGGAAGCTGCTACATACATGTGCCACCACATCTAGCTAATCTGCTAATACATTACCAGAAAGTAATGCATTAAATCACCTGCTGGTGACTGTTCTTATGAACAGGCTAACATGGGAATGTAAGAAGATGAGAAGAGCTAATAGTTATTAAAAACAAAGTGTTTACTTGCTTTTCTACAATTGAATAATGTGAGAAATTATCATCATATAGTAACGTGAATATACATAAAATTGTCAAGTTTGTGTTGCAATTTGTAGTATTTTGAAGGTTAGTTTATCATTTGATTCCTAGACCTTGACAATTGAAAAGCTCCAAGAAGGGTTTAAGATCTTCTAGGATTTTAAACTTTCCTAAATGATGCAGAAAGATTTCTCTCTCAGACATCAGAGGTTGATAGTGATATTCAGTGAGCGACTCTGGGTGGCTAGTTCTCTCTGGAATCAACTGAATTTTCTTTATATCCCATATATGTTGTACTATTTGATGGCATGTTATTTGGAAAAAAGTAAATGTTTTAACTGACTTAAAAAGAACGTTAACAAAATTATTTTAATTTGAGCCTATTCACTGTCATATATGAGGAATTAGAGGTTTGTCCAAATTAAGTTCACACCCTAATTAATTCAAAATTGACACTAGAATCCTAATGCTTGAAGATTGTAGGGCAATATTTTCTCCACCATATCATAGGAATGTATGTGTTACATAGTCTGGTTTGGTATATGGACAACACAAAATTTCAACCATTATAAAATATTGATATTCTGAAAGTTTTCAAGTTATTGTTTTAATTGCTTAAATTCAATTCTATAGATGGAAAAATTCCAAATTCTCTTATTCAGCTAAAAAGGTTTCAATTATATTACTGAAAAATAAATGTACCACTACTTCCATTTAAATTTTTGTGATCTCTCATCCTTAAAACAAAAGTTCTTATTGACAGAGTTGACGTATTCTGCCTAAACGTCTGTATTATGAGGGAAGGGCAAGATAAGATGATCTTTAATGTGCTTTCCAGCCTACATTGTTTTGGATGCTTCATGCTGCAAATGACAGCAACCTCATTTGACAGAGCCTGATTGATAAGGAGGTTTATTATTACACATAATATGAGTTGCAGAGACCAACTCAGGTTTGTTGATTTAGCAGCTCAAATATATCATGTGTGACCCAAAATCTCTCCATATATACATTTGATACTCCAGGGTTGACTATATATTCTTTGTGGTAATGAGAAATCTGAAGTTTAGGTTTCTCATCCTGACACAGTAAGGTCTTATAACTTTCTCAGAAAAGACAGAAAATATTTTTGTAAAAGTAGTCCAGCTGACTTGCTGTCATATTTGATGGATTAGAGTTGGCCCACATGTATATTCATGTACTAGTCAATGGCAAGGAGGATTAATTAACTGAACCAGCCATGTCATATTTTGATACAGGATGTTGGTTCACATTACTCTGAACAACATTGTTATATGCATCGTGCATTGGAATAGACACCCAAGTAAAACTGGGATTTGAAGATCAGGAATAGTTGATGAATAGGTAAACATCCGTGTGCACTGCTCAATGCTAACAACATATGGCTATATTTGTAATCAAACTTTATGAATGATAATGAGATCAGAAAAAGAAAATCTAATCTGAATCTGAATGAAATTCCCAAGTATCATTCTAGGCATTTTTATCTAAACCTTTCCTAACAATTTAAACCTTTGTTGGAATAAACTCAAAAATAATAGGACAATTTTGCATTGATAATAATAATCTAAGTGTATTCAGTGAGTTAAATATTTAAAAATTATTATACTAAATGGTGTATTGATCAGAGAGAAAATTAAGTATTGCATCCAGGTAACCAAATGACCTCAAGAATTTTGGCTTAGAAGATAGTTAAAACAACTGCCAAAAATGCGTACCTTCATTGTCCCTGTGGACCTGTCCCTTTGAGTCAGCTCTGGTATTCCCAGTGGTAATTGTACAGGGAACTGTATGTTAACTGAGAGCCAGGTCAGGATAACCGATAAGGTAGTTTAAAAAATCAACCTAATGTTACTATGGGCATCATACAAAGCGATTCCACTGCAGAGGTTGATGAAAGCAGTTAAGACATGACACAGATTTATGAATAATGAAATACATTATTTACTGAATCCTTACTATGTGGTGTTGAGCAATATTCTTAGTGAATTAAAGGTCTGCAAAATAGAAAGTGCATACTGTTATTATCACCAACGTCTTACGGACGTGAAAACTGGAGTCATGGAAAGAATAGAAAATACCTAAAGCCATTCAGGAGCTTGGCTTTAAGTAGTGGAACTGGTAATCCAACTCAAGCAATATTATGGCAGAAACCACACATTCATCAATAATGTACTGCCTAGTCTCTAACATCAAAGCAAGGGAGAAAAAATATGTGGCTTTAATATGAAATGACTTCATTTCTGAGAAGGTATTTTAAGCACTCAAGAAAGAATCTGGAAAATAATGAATCAGTTTGTTATTTGAGATGATATGAAATGTATTTATATTAAATATTTAATATAAACTTTACATAGTATCTATTTTCTGTTCAAAGTATGACATCTGCATATTAATTTCATAACACCATTATTTCTAAATAAAATTTGCAATTTTATTTTAAATATGGGACAGTTATTTTTTCCTAAAGGTATTTTTTCAAGCATTTTTGTCAGTTGTTGGCCTTCTGAATGAATATATAACTTGTGAATGTATGACTGACTAAATGAGAGAATAAATGTAATAATACCTTGCTTTTCACAATTCTTTCAGTTCTATAGTGCTTACTGATGAAATTTTCTGTATGAAAGTTGGTTTTCAGGACACTTTCAGCTCAGTACAAGGCTCTTAGCATCCTATAGTCAAATGGAAATAGTAGAAATCATGAAGTTCATTTGAATGTGATGAAAGTTAAAAATCAGTTATTGACAATGGACAATAAGCACTCTATATTTGATATGTTTAAATCACAAAGGAAAGACTTAATCAAATGACATCAGGGCAGCTATAAGCTTCATCCATTTGAAGACAACCTATAAAGATATAAAGACAACTTGAAGATAGTTATTTCTGAAAAACAAAATTAACAATAATAAAAACTATTCTGGGAGAAGTGATACCAGTAATATATTATACATACGGAAAAAGGGCAGTTCTGACTTGATGTGGGGCATTGCTATATGAATCTACTTAACATAGTGCTAGCAAAGAACCTGCAAAAATCATAAATAGTAGGTGAATTATGTGAATTACATAATTTGGAAAAGTGTGTTAAAATAGGACCATCACTGGTAAGATAGAAAGCTTATAAAGAAAGGGAATAATTTACTTTTTATATTTGTACATACTGTTTAAAAACAGAGAGAGAAAATACATTTAAACCTTTTTTTCCATGTAGTTCTCGTTTCTCTGACACTTAGTTGTGTATGTGGTGCTAGGATTTGAACCTTGGTTCTCGCACATGCCAGGCAAGAGCTCCAACCACTGAGTCACTGCTCCAGGCTCTTGTATATGCAGTGCTTTAATATAATGATAGAACCTTTTAAAATCACTATAGTTACATTGAATATACTATCAAGAAACGTGAAAATAAAATTACAATAGAGTATAGCCAAAGGCATGAAGCATTTCTATGCTATAATTTCAGAGAATAACTAGAAAGTTATTGTATATAAAACTTCAGAAACAAGCAGTAAAGTAAAGGTCTTGTGATTCTGTTCAAATAAACATTGCATTTCTTCTAATCACAAAACTTTTTCTAAAATAAGTTTGGGAAAAATATATATACACACATATGCCTTTTTGCTTAAATTGTTTTAGTCATTTTATATTGTTGCTTAGGATTGTTGGTAAGAGAGAAAATTAACTTGTAGCTTGATTCAAATGAAATTAGTGCCTTTGCTTGGCAGTCCTTTCAGTCATTTTATAATGCCTTGGAAACATTTTATCTGAAGGGAGGGGGGGAAGCATTGTGCTGCTAGATCTCTAGAATAATCAAGTGGCCATTAACAGCTTCATTATTTTTAAAATCGAGTACATTTTTTTCTCTAACTTAATATCATAAAACTCTGAAGGCAAATGAAATGTTATAAATTCGTAGAACAGTCTCCCTGGGAAAATGCTATTAGTGCAGAATTGCTAACCACGACCAAATTACTGCAATTAGAGTTACCTGAGTGGTATTGTAAGGCCACTCCACTTTGCTAAAGTCATATGATCCCAGGATTTGTGTTCCTTGCTTAGTATTAAGACTCTATGAGTGTGAAAAGAGAGATACTTAATGATTATTCATTTGATAAAGCACTTTGATAAAGCACTTTGGTGTCAAAAGAAGTTCTTCACAGTTTAGATTCTTATAAATTCAGAATAATTATTGGTCCTTTGGGAAATTCTTCAGCATTTCTATCATAAGAGCTTTAAGAAAAACCACTCTTTACAAGCAGTTGTAGAATGAAAATAAATCCTGTACTTTTTATTTTATTACCAAAAAAACCCTCATCTTTTTTACTGCCAGTATGTCTGTAAAAGAATTGTGTCCATATGTACTGATACACTTAATTTAATTAAATTAATGCACTGATACACTTTAATAGTTGCAAAGACATAATTTTGATCCATTACAATCCTCCTCAGTAGTCTTTGTCAAATTTTGAGTTGAAGACATAATTGGTATGAAAGTGTTTAAAAACTGTTACTGCAGAAATATGACTTTATATGTGAAATGTAAGAAATTGTGACACTTCACAGGAACAAATCAAAAAATATTATTGAACTCAGAAGCCTGAGGGTCCAATAAAGATAGAAGGATGGGAGAACTTAAGATGTGTTTCTCTGTCGCTGTGTGTTTAGTGTGTGTGTGCGTGTGTTTCATTTTAGTTAATGTTTATTTCATTTTAGTTAAACCTCAGAAATGAATCTTTTATTGAACTAAAATGTTGTAGGTTTCTAAATATCTGAAAAAAATTACACTATATCTTTAAACAATTTTGAATTAAGAACATGGACAAAAGCCTACAAAAATACTTTCATCAAATGTTTTTAGGAATAATTCTATAAGTGGCAATACAGTTAGTATCAATAGAGTATCTATAGAGATAAAATGTAATTGTTAATAATATGATGAATTTTAACAAAAGTAAATATAGTATCTACTATTTTGCATTATTTAATGAAGTTTAGTACTGTGGTTACTATACAATCATGTAGTAAAGATAATATTTTATTCAAGGGATGTTACCAAAATTGATAGGAGACAAATTAAATAATTATCATTAAAACTTTTAATGTTTTTTATATGTGAAGCATCTAACTTTTCCTTTAATTAGTTTCTATTCCATTTGAAGATAGATTCAGATGATAATGATACAGTGTTGTATGTGCATGGTTATGCTATGATGAAAGCTTAATCAGAGAAGGAACTCTTAACCCTGATTGGAAGGACATGCTTCCTGGGAGGATGACACCTAACTGATGTTTTACTGGTGTTCTGAAAAGGTACATGGGAGAGACAAATGGTAGTTAATGTTGGGAAAGTAGAGAAATCATTGATTATTGTAGTCATGATTCAAAATGCTGAAGATGTTTGTTTTTATCCTGTGAGTGATGAAAGAGTCATTGTGATATTTATGTTAGGGAAGTAAGTCTAGGCTAACATGTTAGAAAGATCACTTTCAAAACAGGATATATTACAAAACACATTATGGAGAGGTACTAGGATTAGTAAGGATGACCACCAAGTAAGATACTGGAAACAAGACTTCTAACTTAGCTTATTCAGATAGTATATATTGTCTTGCATCTATGTTGCAATACTAGTGTTATTCATAGAAGAAAATAAACTATGTCAGTTCTGCCTCAAAGACCTAATATTAAGACCTAAATCACTGTTTTTCAAGTGATTTTTTAAATAGTTCCTTCTAAGTGATGGGGAATCTACTGTGAAAAAGAAAGAAAGAAAGAAAGATCAACAGAAAGTCTTTAACATGTTTATAAATACTATTATTAGTTTTATTGTGATATATATGCTGTATATTAAAAAATACAATTTTATATTCACTATTATTACTTTTATTGTGATATATATGGTGTATATTAAAATATACATATAATATACCTATAAAAATGATGTGCTACAAATGTAAATATATGTTTTTATGTGCCTACACATACACATTCATACACACATGTAGTCATATATCATATGATGTTTTTGTCAGTAACAGACCATGTATGGCATTGGTCCCATAAGATTATATTATCTTTATTTTTTAACAACCTTACAAGATTTTAACAAAATAATATAAAATGTGTATATATTCTGGATATTGTAATTATCCCCAGGAGTGCCCCCCCAATTACCCTCCCTTATCCCTCCCTTCCCCTTCCCACTATAACTCTAAAAAAAGTATTAGATTGTAAAGCATTACAAAGATTATATTATCTTTATAGGCATCTTAGTTGATAAGTACACTCTATGGTGCTTACATATGATGAAATTGCCTAATGATTTATGTCCAGTACATGACTCTGATTTTTTTAAATGCTGAGTCACTTGTCAACAGTAGGACATACATATCTCTCCATTAGTCCACTACTCCAAAAAAATAAATATTGCCATAGAAGAAAAAAACTTACAGAAATCTGGACTAGCTACATAATTGACTTTTATGAAAAACAACTTTTATGGTCAGTGATTCTCAATTACTACTGTATAATATTAGAGGTAACATCTAGAAATGGGAATATTTGGATTTTCAGTGATTAGGTGTTACTATAGGTGTTTAGTGAGAAAGGCTTGAAATGCTAAGCCCCTCCCCCACAGTGCTCAGGACATTCTCATAAAGCAAAGAATTTTCCAACTTAAATTCTTTTTTTTTATTGTATAAAACACCTTTCATTGGGATGCCATAAAGCTAAAAAGCTTTTGTACTGCCAAGAAAACAATCAAAAGAATCAAGAGGTTTCCTACAGAAATGGAGAGAATCATGGACTATGATTCCTCAGACAAGGGTTTCATATCCAAAATCTATAAAATCCTCAAAAATGTCAGCTACAAAAGCACCAACAGCCCAATTGATAAATGGGCCAAAGAGCTAAATAGAGACTTCTCACCAGAGGACATTGATAAAGCCAATTAATACATGAGAAAATGCTCTAAATCACTAGTAATCAGAGAAATGCAAATGAAAACCACATTAAGATATCACCTTACACCAGTCAGAATGGCAAAGATGAAAAAAATAAACAATAATAGATGCTGGAGGGGCTGTGGAGAGATAGGCACACTAACACACTGTTGGTGGAGCTGCAGACTGGTACAGCCCCTCTGGAAAGC
>PVKS010037919.1:0-18293 GCA_004027875.1 Aplodontia rufa
TACTAGTGTGTCTCCGATCTAAATTGTACATTGTCTTTGGTTTTCTAAACAGCCTAGGGCTCTTCTGGAAATAGATGAGATATTTTAAAGAAATGCATTTTAATTTTACAAAATAAAATGCTTTCTTTCAAAACATATCTCTCCGTTTTGTTTATACTTATTCATCTCTTTGATTAACTCCTACCACCTCTTTTAAAGTCCAAGTTTCAAGAGGTCAAGATTGTATCTAAATTGCCCATGAACTTCAGTGCCTTGCACCGTGCTGGAGGGTGGAGAGGGTGCTGTGCTAAGGTAGCAATCAAACAGAAAGCTCAACAGCTCAAGCAAAGGCTGTTGCTGTTCACGGCATGTACCTATAGAAGCATGGACCATGGCTCTGCTTCTCTTTATCCACTGGCAGATAGCTAAGGCAAACAGAAAAGAGATGTGACAAACAGTAAATCATAGCACTTCCACTTCACCAGCCAACCCCAGTCTTGTGACCAAGAAAGGATGCTTACCCTCCCAGGGTAAACTGCAGGGAGGAGACAGAATATTTAGTAAACAGTACATTACACAATTCCAGGAATTAAGTTACCTAGACTTACAAATCACATTTTCTTAAATCAAAATTTGATTACTTTTGTGATGCATCTTTAAGCTCTCATATGTAAATTTGCTTATTTTAGGAAAAAAAATCCATTTCAAAGTATCACATTATATCACCAATGGTTATCCTTAGGCCAAATACACTTGATCATCCATGATACCTTCCTCCACCTAGAGCCCAAAAATTCTAGAAAGCAGTGTATTAACTTTTCCCAACACCAACGTAGTAACAGAAGCCTCAGGTAATGGTTACGGAGCCCATTCTTCAGGAGGGAAGACTAGATAACTTGAAACCCTCTCACTTCAAAATACCTGAAAATCCTGAAGAAAATCAAACAAACATCCTCTGGAATCATGCCTGAGCTGGGAAGTAAACAAGAGAACTTCAGGAAAAACTGACAAGCAGTCAAAGGAGAAGAGTCAAGAGTCATCCCATTGAAGGGCATTCTGGTTGAGTGTTAGCTTAACAATTCCCCAGGCTGGGTTTTGTTTTTTGTTTTGTTTTGTTTTGTTTTGTTTTATTACCAGAAATTGAGCCCAGGGTGTTTAAATCACTTAGCCAAATTCCCATCCTTTTTATTTTTTTATGTTGAGACAGGGTCTTATTTAGTTGCTTGGGGCCTCACAAAGTTGCTGAGGCTGGCTTTGAACTTGCTACCCTCCTGCCTCAGTCTCCTGAGCTTCTGGGATTATAGGTGTGCCCATGGCACCCAGCTCCAGACTGGGGCTTTAATGGCTTCATAGGAGCAGGAGACCCCACTTACAACTAGGGAGCCACAGACCCCATGAGGATCCATAGACCCCCAATAAAACTGAATCCACAAAGGACCTCAGTCTAAGTGAAAGATAAACCTCCACTTGCCAGATTTGGCAAATAATAATGCAGGATAGCCAATCAAATCGGAACTGTGAATGAACCAAAAAAAATGCATTTAAATATAAATATGCATAATGCAGAATTTGGGGCACTTATACTAGAAAATTACTGGTTGATCTAAAATGGAAAGTTAACTGGGCACCCTGTGTTTCATCTGGCAACTCAAGGAACATAAGAAAAATCAGCCACCAACATAAAGAAGCAACAGGAATATTTCCCTATCTCCATGTGGGCAATGGGCTATGGGGGACAGGAGGGAGGCATATTCCTCATCAAGAATGAATAAGTGAAAAAGAAAAAAAAGAAGTGCAGAGCTGCCCTCAGGGGGATTTATGATTCAACCTTATACTATCTGCATCAGCCTCTTCTAGCAAGCCAGAAATTAGCATACAAGAAACGCTCACCAGGTCATGATACTCTAGGACTCTAACCCCAAGCAGGTCAGCTCTGTGAAATTCCCTAACACCAAGATGAAATCATTCTTGTCAGACCCAGAAAATATTAGAGCCTGGAAATCATGAAAGAGGAGAGCTCACACTGGCCTAAGAAAGTCCTGTCTTAAAGATGTTCTAAAAAACCCACAACAGGGGCTGGAGCCATGGCTCAGCAGTTATGGTGCTTGCCTGGATATGTGCAAGGACCTGAGTTCAAATCCCAGCAGCCCATACATAGTGAAGTCTCAGAGCAACAAAAGCCACATGAAAAAATTAAATAAAGTTGATTCTCTCCCTTTCTCTTAAAAAAAACAACAAAACAAACCATGAAATCCCTTCCAGTTCCCCGCGCGCGCACTTTTACCCCACACAGCTGTGTAACAAAATTTATCTTTGATGTTCTTTAAGACCGCAGCAGTTCAGCTAAGATGTTCACTACAGAAACATGCTTTCTGGCTAACAAAAGCTTCCTCTTGCCTCAGTCACCTTGCATACACCTATACTTTACTGGGACATGCATATTCCTATCGCCATGCTCTGCTATTCCCAAACTTAATCTCAGGAGAACCATTTTGCGTAGTGCCTAGGACATGGTAAGCACTCAAGAAAGACTGTTATTTTTAAGTTTTAAATTTAATTGACATTTAGATTTCATATTTCCAAAATCTATTAAATGCTTCCATTTTCCCTGTTTGGGGGTTTGAAGTAGTAATTTTGTACATGTTGTTTGAATATTTTTGTATAGCATGTCAAAATCAGTGAATGGAAGTAAATTATTTTCTCTGTGTTTGAACACTGATATGATCATCCTTTGGCTTAGAAACTTAAAAAAACCTTTATCAAGATTTAGAAAAAGTAACAATATTCTCAATATTTTTTGACTGCTTTCAAAAACAGGCTTGATTTTTTTTTTATCTTATCTGCCTTTCTCCTTGTGTCTAAAATGTAAAAGTAACCGTGAAAAGTGAAAATACCTTTCCTTATTCCCACTTCGTACCCACCTGCTGTTGGGAACCACTGTTCTCCATGAAGATAAAGCTGAATCATACCTGGCTTTGATGCAAAGGCAGGAGACCAGGAAGCTTGCTGGTAAGAGGGAGGCTGGCTAGGAAAACAGTGGCCCTCACCCAGGTGCAGAAGATAAAGAGGGTGTTAGCTTGATTGCCTTCACACACTTGCAGCTGTCTCCAGTCAGAGCCAATGACTGATTAGGATTATCTGCCTTCACTTCTTGGGAATGAAGCCATGTGGTTTAGGAGCCTGGTGCCTGCACCCTGCACAACACAGCGCCTCTTTGTTCCCCTACCTTTCCCTCAGATCATCTCTTATCTCCTTTTATCTTCTCCAAACCACATCACCCCCTTTCAGAACTATAGGACACCCCACTGTGCTGGACGCAGCACCCCCACCCCTGCTCCAGTAAGGAACAGCTTTCATTTCTAACAGATTTTCAAAATACTCAAACCCTTGAATGTGTGCATTTTATGCCAATCCACTGTTTCACTGATAGAAAAGGAGCTAAAATTACTTCAGAAAGTGCTTTTTATTCTCCTGGCATTCAGCTGCATTGAACAGGTGCATATTAACACCTTTAAATTGCTACAAATTTGAAGCCGTTACCCTCCTTTCGCTGAGCCACTTAGAGTTGTGATAGATTTGTCCCAAATCACCCATAAAATCTTATTCGATCTCCTTTGTGGCTATAATATGCCTTAATACCATGCGTATTTTAGCTATTGCTATCAAATAAGGTTTTCCTTCGTTTGACATTGAAAATGTTAAGTAGGATCAAGAACCTGTTGATTGGGGCTGGAGCCGTGGCTCAGCAGTGGGAGCGCTTGCAGGTACAAACCAGGACCCCAGTTTGAACCCCAGCACCACATACACAACTAAGTGTCAGAGAAACAAAGGCCAGATGAAAAATAAATAAAAATGGATTCTATCTTTCTCACTCTCCTTCTCTGTCTAAAAAAAATGATCTAAACAGATGTTTTTCAAACTTGAACGTTCATACACACCATGTTTGGAAACGTTCATAGATTTTGATGCTGTAGGGCTCAGGATTATGTGTTTCTAGCTGATCAGGCAGCTGGTCTGTTTCCACACTTCAGTAGCACAGGTTTTCAATGCACAGCTCTGGACCAGCAGCAAGGGCACCACCTGGGAACTTGGTCAGAAATGCAACTTCTTGCAACCCTCCTCAGACTTTTGACTTTTTATTTTATGTATGTTTTATTTATTTGCATTTAGATGATTTGTTACAACATAGCAAGCAACATGAACCTCATGTGTATAGGTTCTCCTTGCCCACCCAGGGAGAGGAACTCTCCAATATTATAAGGGGCTGAAAACAAGCATGCTCAACATTTCTCCTCTCCCCCAAGAAGACTTTATCATTTTTTTTTCATTCCAAATGAATGAAAATTTTCTCAGTGGAAATCTCTAGGATAATCTGTGGTGGTTCGAGTCCTCCAGGTGATTGTGATGCACATAGTTTTCAAAAACACTGGTCAGAACAGTTAACCCCCTGCTCTTACAGAGTAAACTTGCCTGCCTCATGTGGTCAGGCCACAGCTATGTGGAGGAAAGAAGTGTTTAATGAGTTTACTCACACAGGGAAGCAGGCTCTGGGAAGACAGATCCTGCCACAGGTGCTGGCTTAGACTTCATCAAGCAGGGGCATTTCCCACTTCCAAATGCACAGGTGGCACTGCAACCAGCATTCACCCTGAGGGAAGTGGGACCTGAGTTAACAGAGCAGCGATGGGTTGCCCAACAGGGGGTAGGCATGTGCACAAGGCATCTGCTACGGAGGTGCATTAGTCAGCACTCTGTTGCTGTGACAAAATGCCTGAGAAAAATCAGCTCCAGGAAAGAAAACTTTATTTAGACTCACATTTTCAGAGGTTTGGGGCCATGGTAATATGGCTCCGATGCTTTGGGACCTGTGGCGAGTCAGAACTTCAAGGCAGGGAGTGTACAGTGGAACAAAGCTTCACACCTCACAGTGACTAGGAGGCAAAGGGAGAAAGAAGAAAAGATCCAGATCCCAATACCCACTCCAAGGACATGCCCCAATGACCCAACTTCTTTCTACTATGACCTTGCTCACAAATGTTCTACCACCTCCCAGCAGCACCTGGTGAGGACCAGGCATTCAATACAGGAGCTTTTAGAGGACATTTAAGTTCCAAACCATAAATAGCAGGAGAACCGAGAGAGACAGAGAGAGAAATTTTGTGAAAAAATTTAACATTTCCCAGAAAAGAAGAATAGTAGACACAATGTGGGGAAATCACATTATTCAACTTCTTTATATTCTAACATTTTAGTATTTAGGGTAGTCTCTGGAGCCAGACTGCCTGTCTCTAAACTCAGACTCTACCATGTACCAGGATGATATTCTTGGACAAGTTACTCATCCTCATCGTCTCAGCTTCTTTCTCTGGAAAATGGGGATAATGATGTTTCGTGAGAATTAAGCATTAACTGATACAAGTAAAGCTCTTGAAATAGTACTTTGTACATGGTAAGTGCTTTCTCTTCTCATAAGGACACTGCTCTATTGGATTAGGTCATACTCTTATGGCCTCCTTCAACCTTAAGTTGCCCTGTAGAAGCCCTATCCATCTCCAGATAGTCACATGGGGGCTAGAGCTTCAACACATGGATTTTGGGAGCCACAATTCATAACACCCCTCTCATCAGTCCTTATTGATTGGTTCTGTCTTACTTTTGGACCTGTTTTATCTTTTCAATCATCTCATACCCAATCATTTTCTGACTTCTATGCTAGCTTTTTGTAAATTATTTACCTTAAAGTTTTGCTTTTATACATTTCTGGGCTTGATCCTTTAGCACATTGGTACAATATAAGGTACCCCTGAACTGGAACAGATTATCTCTCTAGGGCTAGCAAAACTCACAGATGATGACTGAGTTCTGTTCAAATGACCATACCAAAGAGTAGACAGAACAACACACTCCTGAAAATTATTTCGTGGTCTCAGGAAGAGAAGTTTTGAAACCATGTCTGAAGATGGACCATTGGATCAGTTCTAAGATCTCATATTTTTCACATCAGCTGCTGAGAGGGATCCCAGTGGCTCAACCTCTGTCACACTGTGACCTGCACTGCAGGGCATTTGGGAAAGCACCAAAGCATCCCAGAAGCAGGAAAAGGAGTCAGCAACTTTGGGAATGTGGTTGAGAATTTCACTCTGGGGGTCTGGGCTTTTCTGGATGCTTCCCCAAAGAATCTCTACAGAGCGATGTAATGTGGGGCACTTTCAGGAACCTGCTTTCTATAGCTGTCAAGTAACACAGAAAATCTGAACATAAAGAAAGCTTCAACCAGATTCCAGATCCGACTGTGAACAATACAATTCCTCCTAGAATAAGATTGTGTGAGAGCCATGTGTATATATGCCCATCAGAGCTCAGAGTGATCTGAGCATCAGGAAGAAGGAGAGAAGCTGTAAAGAACATGGAAATGACTTTAGTTATCTCCAACGCTTCAAGAAGCATAAAAAGACTCATCCTGGAGGGAAACCCTATGAATGTAAACAAGGTGATAAACCTTTTATATATCTCTGTTCTCTTTGAAATCATGGAAGGACTCATTCTAGGGGAGAATACTGTAACCGTAAGCAATGTGGGAAAGCCTTCAGTAGCAGCAATTGCCTTCAAATGCATGCAAGAACTCACACAGGGGAAAAGCTCTACTCACTAAGCAATTTGGGAAAGCCATCTTTCCTGTGAATAACCTTCAAAGACATGAATGAATACATAGTGGAGAGAAACACCCTGTATAAGCAATGTTGGAAAGCCTGCCATGATCACAATTTCTTTAGAAAGTGTGAAAAGACTCACAGCGTAAACAGTGTAGAGAAATCCTACGTACATAGGCGATGTGGGGACAGCCACATGTTTCATCTCTGTTCAAATACATGAAGGAATTCACACGAAGGCAAGGCCCGCGTAGGTGAGCAACGTGAGGAAAGCCTTCAGTGACTCCAATTACTTTTACAAATATTAAAGAAGCCACAATGCAGAGTAACCCTAAATGGAGAATAGAGGAAAACTTTGCTATCATAGGATGATTCTAGCAAATCACATGAGCATGGATAATGGAGAGAATTCATATCAATGTCAAGAACCCAGGAAAGCCTCTCGTCACCTTGATTTGATTCACAGATACAAAAGAAAGCCTTCAATAGAAGAGCCATGCAAAAGTCTTCAGCTGACCCACATTGAACAATGCACAATGGATCAGAACCCTGTGCTGTGAAAAATACCAGAAGGTTGTCAATTGTAATAAACAGCATCAACACTCTGTGAAAATTCTATATTTAGAGTCCATTAAAAGTAATCAATATGAAGGGCTTGACGCAAGTCAATTTGTTTAGAATTTTCAGAAAATGCACAAGCTGAAGGAAAAATACTAAAGCTTATAAATACAATGTGCTTATCAGTGGCTCATTCTCATTTGTTTGTTTGTTCGGTGCTGGTGGCATTGGGGATCAAACCCAGGGCCTTGTGCATGTCAGACAAATGCTCTACCAGGGCTACTTCCCCAGCTCTTTTTAAAATTTTACATTGAGGCAAGGATTCAGGGGCTGGAGAGATGGCCCAGCAGTAGAGCACTTGCTTGGCATGCACAAGAACCCAGGTTTGATTCTCAGCACCACATACACAACTAAGTGGAGACAGGGTTTTATCAAGTTGTCCAGACTGATCTCGAACTCATGATTCTCCTGCCTCAGTCATTTGAATAATTGAAATTACTGGTTCACACCACTTGGCCCAGATATCAGTTGCTCATTCTTGAGGTAGATCTCTGATTTGTACTCTTGAAAAATAAATATTGAGGTGACATAAATAAAACAACTCAGATCTAACGTTTTGTAGGAACTACACTGAAAAGAGAATCTAACAAGTGTGTTCTGTGATGTACCTAAATATTGCAACAACATGTGGATAATTAGTATGGAATTTTAAAAGAAAAACTTGTAAACAGAGGTGACTCAGAATGACTTATACCCCAGGTTTTCCTGTTTTCTTTAGCTTGTGGGTTGTAGATGGTGAAATTGCTCAGCCTCCATAATCACATGAGAAAATTCCCATACTAAATCGCTCATACGTCTGTTGTTATGGTTTGAAGATATTTCTGTTCCCCGAAGATTCACATGTTGGAGTCTTGACCCCCAGTGTGGTAAGATTCAGAAGATGTGTGACCTCTGGCCAGGCACAGGGGCACAGGGGCACAGGCCTGTGATCCTAGCATCTCAGGAGGCTGAGACCTGAGGATCACACCTTCAACGCCAGTCTCAGCAACTTAACAAGCCCCTAAGCAACTTAGTGAGACCTTGTCTCAAAATTAAATACAAAAGGTCTAGGGATGTATGTGGCTTAGTGGTTAAGAACCTCTGGGTTCAATTCCCAGTACCAAAAGAAAAAAGAGAAGTGGGACCTTTAAATGATGAAACCTAGTGAGAAGTTGTTAGATCACTGGGCATATTCAACAAATACACAGCAGATTTATCTACTTTGGGTTATAAAAAGCACTTTAGGAGACAGGAATTTCTCTCATTGAAACATGAGAAGTGAGCTTTGGGCATTAGCTGTCCTTACTGTGGCCCTCAGAGAGTGTTTCATTACATAATGAGCTTGGATATAGTCTCACCCACTGTTGTCAAAATGAGGCTAATGTGCTTGTGGTAAAATTTAAAGGCTAGGAATGTCTGATTGTGTTGTGCTATAAGTTAGCATCATGTCTTCATGAAGACTAAGCAGTTAATAAAATAAAGGTAATTTATGGGTTAATTTATGGTGACTAAAAGGTTAATTTAAAAAAAGGTAAGGACATGTCAACAAGGAAATCTGAAGTTCTCTCTTTAGGTCTGTGACCTGTAGATACTTTTAAAAATGGAATCAACCCAGATGCCCATCACAGGATGAATGGATCCAAAGGCTGTGGTATATACATACAACGGAGTTCTACTCAGCTATAAAAACAATGATATTATGGCATTTGAAGGTAAATGAATGGCAATGGAAGAAATCATGCTGAGCGAAATTGGCCAAACCCAGAGACTGGAGGGTTAAATGTTTTCCCTCATTTGTGGAGGGTGGAGCTAAACCCAGGCTTGGGTGAAAGGTCAAACTCATATACTAGACTCACCAAAGTCAAAGCCACACATAATCTAGGGGAACCATAGGTACATAGCAGGGAGGGGAGTGGGAGGGAGTATAAGGAGGGGATCTGGCGGGGAATCAATAATGGAGCTTACCCTTTACTCCCCAAGAAGCCAAATAATACTTATGCAATCATTTAATTCTGAAAAATGCACAATCTTATTTATATCTGTTATGGGAGGAATATAGAAGAGTCAATAGATGTGGGTGATGTAGGGGTGATTCTGGATTAGGATCAGGGGCATATCATATTGTTACTACATATGCATTTATGATTGTGCAAATCAATAATTTTTTTAAAAAAATTCTAGCACTGTTGCATGAAAGCCTTGCTGTGTTCGTGCTCTGACCAGTATTTCTCATTTTATCTGACCTTGAGATCTTCCTTAAGACCCGACAAGGAAGACCTCATATTCTTGTGAAAGTTGTCAGACTCAAAATGGAGTTGCTTTTGTCAAACCCTAACCTAAATAAATAAAGCCAGGTGCTTATGAAGGAGGGGACCTTGTGCACATAATCTTGATCACAAGAACTATTCACAAAGACTCTGCCAAAACCAACAATCTTGCACAAAAAATATGTGTGTATATATATATATGTGCACATATATATACACATATATATTTCTGCATATATATGTACACATATATTTACATATACATATTTCTGTAGGGACATCTGCCCAACAATGGTGTTTAATCTTGCACTGTCAGTACCCTTGTTAATACTGATCCTTGCAGCCAATGATTATTGTTTCAAAATACCTTATATAATCTTCATTTTGCTATAGAAACTTTTCTCCTTACCTCCACTTCCTTGAATATACACATAGTTTACTACAGCAGGTATATTCCATTTCAATACTCTGTTATTCCTGAATAAATGAATAAATTTTATTTTTTGGACATCCTCTCTCTGATTGTTATCTAGGTTGACAATTTTCCAGACTAGGGATGGTCATTCATTCCATCTTGGAGGGCTGTGGGCATAAAGGCACTTCTACTATAACCAGAGATCTGTCATTCAAGGGTCATGCCCCAGCACCAGTGATCAATCTAATTAATGTGGTAATTGATTTAGTATTTAATTTAGTAATTAATCTAGTTAATGTGGTGATTAATTTAGTAATATGAAAAAACAATACAGAATCATTTGACATGAATAAAAACAATATGGGGGCTGGAGCAGTGGCTCAGCAGTTACAGTGCTTGCCTGGCATGCGCAAGTACGCAGGTTCAAACCCCAGCACCATGTACACAAGTAAGTGTCAGAGCACCGAAAGCATGTGAAAAACTCAATAAAAATTGATTCTCTCTCCCTCTCTCTCTCTCACTACCCTTCTCTCTTTAAAAAAAAATGTTAGGTATTAAGATAAAAGCATTGTGAATGATTTTTGAAGCAATTTTTATTTTTTGAAGTAATTTTCTCAAAGACATTAAAAGTTACAATATGCATAAAACTAAAAAGACTGAAATGAAATGTTAATAGGGGAACAAGAGTAAGTATAAAATAAAAACATTATTTTTCTATAGTTAGATCTTGAGTGTCTCCCAATAACCCAACTTGTTGAAGGTTGGGTCCCTGGAGTGCTAATGACAGGTGGTAGAATCTTTAGGAGGCAGGGCCTCATGGGAGGTCTTTAGATCACTGGGTGCATGCCCTTAAAGGGGATTGTGGGGCTCCAGGCTTTTCTTCTTCCTCTTAGTTTCCTGGCTTGCATGCAGAATTGCTCCATAAATGTAAAAAATTTTTCTCAGTTACACATTTCTACCAGGATGTGTTATCTATGGGCTCAAAGGGCCAACCAACTGCAAACCTGTAAGCCAAAAAATAAAAAATAATAATAATAATAATAGCCACAACCTTTTCACCTTTTCTCTTTCTAATATAATTATCTTGGACATTTTATAAAGCAACAGGGCAACAGATAGCTGAGTGACACATTGCTGACATAAGAAATCATTCACTGGGCATGGTGCCATACACCTGTACTCCCAGTTGCTTGGGAGACTGAGGCAAGAGGATCACAAGTTCAAAGCCAGCCTCAGCAACTTAGTGAGACCCTGAGCTGAATAGAATACAGACGGCTGAAGAACAAACTAATGATTAAATGACCAAATCACGTACTCCTATCAGAACTTTCAATAAAAATGTAGCAAATATAGAAATTTCAAGACTTGAGCAGAAACATGGAGGATAAATGCAAAATCACAGTGTTGCAGATATCTGGCCAAATGCCATTCTGGATGTTTCTGTGGAGAGAGTTTGGATGAATTTCACATTTAGATTCATAGACTGAGTAAAGGAGATTACCCTCCTTAATGTGGGTGGGCCCCATCCAATCAGTTGGAGGTCTGGCTGGAACAAAATGGGAATTCCTCCCATTCACTGCCTTTGAGCCAGCACAAAGGATTGTTCTTGCCTGCAGACTCAGGCTGAATCATCCACTCTTCCTGAATGTGGGGCTTGCTGGCCTTTGGACTGGAGCAACATCATTGACTCCAGTTGATCGCATGCCTTTCAGATTTGGACAGGTCCTACGCAACAGCTTTCTGGGTTTCCAGCTTACCAACTGCAGATCTTGGTACTCATTGGCCTCCACAGCCTCAGGAGTCGATTCTCCATCTTACACTTCTCTTTTTCTCTCTCTTTCCGTCTCCCTCTTTCTTGCACTGCCTCCCTCCACTCGCGCGCGTGCGTGCACACACACATACACTCAGTTGATTCTGTTCCTCTGCAGAACTTTAATACGTGTGTGATAAATTCTCCCCCAACTTCTCCATTTCAAACAACTAACCTTTGTTATCTCGACAGCTTCTAAGGGTCCGGAATCCTGGAAGGACCTCGCTGAATGGCTTTGGCTTGAGTTCTCTCATGAGGGCGTCCTCAAGCTGCCCACTGGGCTCCAGCCTCCAAAGATGACTTATGCAAAAAGCTCATTGCCCAAGCTGGCCCTGAGCAGGATGCTTCAGTGCCATTCCGTGTGGGCATCTCCAGAGAGCTGCTCACAGCCCGCTACCTGCAGGCTGAGTGATCAGAGAGATTCACACTTGAAAACAATAGCTCTGGCTGCTACTTAGATCTAGGAGCAAAAGGTAACAAGAAGCCATCCACTTTTAAAAATTTTAATTAATTTGTAAATGGTACATAAAAATTATTAAAACAAAAATTATAATATGTAAAAATCATACATGGGGTTAATGTGATGCTTCGATATTTGTATACATGCAAAATGTTTAAATCAGGGTAAGCATACCTATCCCCTCAAACATTTATTGTTTCCTTATAGTACCTTAGATACTTTCAAGATCCTTTCTTTTAGCCTTTTGAAATGCTCAGGATATTACAGTTACCTATAGTCACCCTGGTGTCTAGAATGGCACCCCAGAACTTCTTCCTATCTAACCATCCCTTAGCACCTGGTGATCAACCTTTCCCGTCCTTCCCTCCTCCCTACTTTCCCCAGCCTCTGGCATCCATGCTACTCTGAATTTCTATGAGATCACTATTGTATATTCCACTTTGGAGGGAGATCATAGAGTACTTGTCCTTCTGTGTGACTTATCTCACTTACATAATGATCTCTAGTTCCATCCATGCAGTCATAAATGACAGGATTTCATTCTTTTTAAGGCTGAGTAATCTTCCATTTATCCATTCATTGGTTGATAGACACTTAGGTTGTTTTCATTTCTTGGCTACTGTGAGTATTTCTGGAATGAACATGGATTGAAGACATCTCTCTGACATACTGATTTCATTTCCTGTGGATATATACCCAGTAGTGAGATTTCTGGATCTTAAAGTAATTCTATTTCTAATTTTTTGAGCAACACCATACTATTTTGCATCATGGGTGCCTGATTTTGCATTCCCACTTATAGCATGAAAGTTTCCTTTTTTCTCCACATCGCTCCCAGCACTTCTTCTCTTTAGTCTCTTCGAAAATGGCCATTCTTGGTGGCTCAGCAGTTGGAGCGCTACCCTGGCATGCACAAAGACCCGGGTTCAAACCCTAGCCACACGTGAAAATGGCCATTCTTACTGGGGTGAGGTGATATCTTGTTATGGTTTTGATTTGCATATCCTAGTGATTAGTGACATTGAGCATTTTTTCATATACCTGTTCGCCATTTGTATGTTTTTTTCCCCATGTTTTTATGGGTACATTTTAGTTGTGCATAATGGCTGGATTCATTGTTACATGTTCATACTAGAAGTCTTCTTTTGAGAAATGGCCATGTAGTTATTGCCTGTTTTTTAATTTGGTCATTAAATTATTTATTTTTGCTATTGTTTTTGGAATTCCTTTCATATTCCAGCTATCAGTCTCTTGTCAGGTGTACAGTTTGAGAATATTTTCTCCCACTTTATAGGTTGTCTCTTCATTCTGTTGATTGTTCTTTGCTGGGCAGAAGTTTTTTAGTTTGATGTGATCTCATTCATGTATTTTTATTTTTATTTTCTCTGCTTTTGGGGTATTGTCCAAAAGAATCCCTGCCCATTTCACTGTCCTACACTATTTCTCTTACACTTTATCTAGTAGTGTAATAGTTTTACTTCTTATTTTTAAAACTTCAATCCATTTTTATTTGATCTTTTAATTGGTAAGAAGAGTAGTTTCATTCTTATGCATGAAGAATTTTTTCCACCATCATTTACTGAAAAGACCATTCTTTCTCCAGTGTGCGTCCTTAGCACCTGTGTTGAAAATCAGTTTGATGTGATACATTGGTTTACTCTAATGATCTCTCCCCTGTTCCACTGATCTATATGTCTGCATTCATTCCAATGTCTTGTTGTTTTGATTCCTACAGCTTTGTAATATATTTGTAAGTCAGGAAGGGTAACTCCTCCACCTTTTCTTTTTGTTCAAGATGGATTTGGCTATTTGGGGGGGTTTTGCTTCCATATAAATTTTAGGATTATTCTTTCTAGTTCTTTAACGACTGTCATTGGTATTTTGATAGAGATTGCACTGAATATGTAAATTGCTTTGAGTAGTATTGACATTTTAACAATGCTCATTCTTCTAATCTGTGTACACAGGATATCTTTCCACTTTTGAAGCATGTTTTTACATGGTGGCACCCAAACACCTGTCTTGTTCTTTGAACACAAGAATCCACCCTTCCTTGGAAGCTGGTTTTGGAGGCCATGGGCATAAAATAAAGATTGAGATGATATTTCACACACAAGCACCATCTCTGCCAATATTAAACCTGTCTGGATTTCCCAATCTGGACCATGTTTGAGAAGCCCACTTTAAGCAGCAGTGGCTTGAAGCAGTGGTTGCTGCTGGTCACTTCTCCCAGAGACTCAAGCCCTGAGTTTTTATCTCTCCAGCCCTTTTCATTCCATGCAGAATCAGCCTCCTCCACTTTCATCTCTCAAAGCTTGGCTAGTACTAGTGTGTACCATATAAAAAACTTGCCTAAGGATAACATTAGAGAATTTTTATGTTAAGAAAAAGAAAACTGACATTTGGTCTCTCTGCTCCCTAAATCTGTCTGCCCCTGTCCTTCCACATAGTTTCCTGCTGGTCCACTTCCTCCCAGTGGTTAGCCATCCTTCACCCGCACCAAGCTATGGGAGTTCCCATTGGATCTGTGTTTAGCCCATACTCTAGAGTTCCGACATTTTTTCTCCTCTCCTCAGGCTGTCCCAGAGTAGCACACTACTCACCCTCATCTTCCAGCAAGACCAAGACTTCCTGTCCACAAGAAAGACAGCCTTTTGCATTTTTATGCAGAACCATTTAGCTCCTTTTTGTCTCCAAACTTTCCCTTCTGCTGTAGGTCTGGGATAGAACCACAAAGTTCATGGAGATTTCCTCCAAAACTGAAATGCAGTCCTCCCCAAAGATAAATTCTGCTTACAACGGAACAACAACTCAGATTTTAAGTAACTTGAGTTTTATGTCAAATAGAAACCAATTAGCAGGACGGGGCAGTCCACAGGAGGTGGCAATTGCCCAGGTGAACACAGTGAGGTACAGGAAAGCCAAGCCATAGTGAGGGATTATAAACAAAAAGGCCTGGCCAGGCTGTGTTAAAGCAGGCTCAGAGAATTGCAGGGTGGGAGCAGGCATCCAGGATATCCCAGAAGCCAGGCAGAGGACTAGGAACTGGAGACTTGCAAAGACAGGCAGCTCAGTGACAAATAAGTGTCCCAACTTTATTTGAGTACATGTGTTTCTTTCACTCTTTCAATCATCCCTGCTTACTTCTGTAAGACATGTTTTTAGAAGTGGAATGCCTGGTTAAAAGAGTAATATTCTTTCTCTTATTAATGTATAGCATCTAGGCATAGGAGGCAATCCTAATTTTACCATAAGTTTACTTTTCTGTTGCCTGTGAGTAGCCATGTGACCATGGCTACTATAGTTCCTAGCTTCATTTAATGCTTCATCTGCTGGTGAGTGACTGAATTCATTGCAGAGGAAGTGAGGTTGCCAAGGTCTCCCCTGTCTCTGCAGATCTGTGACTGTGTATGCAAAGAAGGACAATGGGGTGGATGGGGAGAGACTGCAAGGTAGACTCTAAGCAGACTCTGAATTTATTGAGTACAACATGAGGTTGTATAGGGTTTACCAGGTAGTTAACTAGATAGCATGATGAAAAGCAGGGCTCCATTAATCAATAAGACTACAAGGATTATACATTAAAGGGCTAAGGTATGCACATTATTCATAGGGAAGCACTTTACATTCCAAAGATCATGAGAGCACTCTGTGAAGTATCTGGATAACTGCAGATAATGGATCAAAGTCTTGGGTAAACAGCAGAGACCGTCAGACCATCTGATCATCCGGGATGCAGGACATGACCGTGTGTAGTCAACCTTCCTATCTGGCATGAACACATGTGGTCATGCCAGGCATCCATAGACAGCTTCGTGGAACTCCGGCCAACTCCAACATTTCCTCCTTTCTTTTTTCATTTAAGAGCTAGTAAAACAAGCTTAAGAACTTCCTTTTCTTGACATCTTATTTTTTCCCATCCAACCCAACAGACTGCACAAAATAGAAATACAACAATTACTACAGCCATGATAGTGCCAAGCAATCCCCAAACATGAGTAGAAAGGCACTAAAGATGATTTAAGCTAGAAATTTCATCTGCTAAATTTTCCCAAACCTTTTCATTACTAAAAATGAGTGTATTAGCATTAGTCATAGCTAAGACCTGTGATTGAAATTTGAGAATATCCAAAGAAGCATCATGAAAATGATCAAGACCTAACAAATGATTTACTTTTCCCCATCCATGTTCACTTTGATTATACATATTTTAGTGAAACGATATTGAATAACATCATAAAGACATTGTAATTTTTTGCTATCATCTTAAATCTTGAAGGTATTCCCCAACCATAGCACTGAGTCCTTTAGTTGTTTTAATTCTCTGAGAATTTCTTTGTCAATATGAATTTGAGTCTGCCAAATGTCCATAAAGTTCTTTTGAAAGTCCTGAATATATTGTTCTGTTTGGACCTCTTGTCTTAGAGCTGCAGCAGCAGTTGGAGCAGAAGCTATTATTCCTGCGAGAACTACAATTCCCACTATCAGCCACCACGGAAATCTCTTAATTCTTTTCCTTAGGTGATGAACTAATTGTTGAAGAAATGCAATTGATCAGGTTCCTTGCCATGGCTCTGAAAGATCTTTGGGAATCCAAATTGCTACAGATCTTTCCAAGATCATTAAAGTGGTGTTATCAGACCAAATACTGTAATTAATACATTGTTGTAATTGACAACTATACATTACATATAATACAAAGATTCAGAAATATTATATCTTACAGACAATTGTCCAGATAGGGATTTAGTATTCAAGCAAGTAAATCTAATTTTCTTTTAGGTGAAATCTTTATATATGTTCCATTATTTTGTTGTTTAAAATACTCTCCATTTCAAACCCTCCAGGGTTCTTTAGTCCTAATGTCCACATACTGTCTCCTAAAGGCCCCTTATCCAAACAAAGTGTAGGGGGAGCCAGTCCTCCCTGAGCCCATCTTAAAGTATCATTACTATAGAAAGTGCTAGTGAAAGTGCCATTGTCCAAAATATTTCTATGTTGTAAGCCCCATCCCATCTTTTTATTTTGTTCTTCAGTGAGTTCTCCATATGGTCCCCAACCAATTACAGTACAAGATGCAATAGTGATTTTTCTAGGTCAAGTAGTTATGCATTCAGACCATCTCAAAAGATGATCAGACGGATCCCATTGTCCTTGATAATGACAGAGTAGTCTGTTTAGAGGGTAAGTGGCTCTAGTAAGTTGCCAGGCATCTGAGCCAAAACCAGGGAGGGATATCAATTAGACTTTACTGTCTGTCTATTTTGGAGCACAAGCAAGCCAAGTTTGTCTGTCTGGTTTGAAACAGAATGGATTAGAAAGAAAAGGAACTGCCTCAGGGAGGCCATGGAGCAATCTTTGTAGAGTTATAGGAAAGGTGGGTAATTCTCCTGAAGACAGAAGAGGATCAGGAAGAAAAGAAGTATCATTAAGATATATAGAACGAGGCATGTCGAACCAAGTAGCAGCCTGAGCCAGAGCAGGCTGAGGAGCACGAGCCCCAAAAACCTCTTCAGTACAGCCTCTTAGTGAGGCAGAAATCATCATCAGGAACATGTTAGTAGGTGTGTTAGGAAAGCCCGAAGTAATGAGCTCTCTTTCAGCAGGATTGGTGGTATTTTTATCAACCCTCAAGTAAGTTCCCAGGAGTAATGAGTTTTAGGTGTTGCTCCCCCCTGGGTTCTGGAGTGGGGAGCGGCGGACCGGCCTCAGGGGACCTTAGCCGTTCCCCGGGGAGGCCAGCAGGACACTGGGAACCGGGCGCCGGTAGGACAGGGCTGGGGACGGGGGGAAGAGGAGTCGCTCTACGCAGCGTTCCTGTGCGAGAAGCGGGCAGAACGACCTAGTGAGCTGTCCTCCGAGTGGCCGAGTTAGGGCGGGGATGGGGCGAGGAGTCGCTCCCCACTGCACTCCAGAGCGAGGAACGGGCAGGATGACTCAGGAAGCCTGAGCCATCCTCCGAGGGGCTGAGTTAGGGCAGGGATGGTGAAAGGAGTCGTTCCCCACTGCACTCCAGAGCGAGGAACGGGTAGAATGACCCAACGCTGGGCCATCCTCCGAGGGGCTGAGTTAGGAGGGGTTGGGGAGCCGGGAACAAGGGGGCGAACGCCGGCGG
>PVKS010037920.1:0-18295 GCA_004027875.1 Aplodontia rufa
CTTGAAGAAGTGGTACTAGATGAAAGCACTGTGTCACATCATTCCCTGAGGACCTGGTACTAGATGTTAGGACTGTGACAGATCAACCCCCTGAAGACCTGATACTAGATGGGAGAACTGAGTTAAATCACTCCTTAAAGACCTGGTTCTAGATGGGAGAATTCCGTCATATCACTCCCCTGAAGACCTGGTACTAAATGGGAGAACTGAGTTAGATCACTCCCCTGAAGGCCTGGTTCTAAATGGGAGAACTGAGTTACGTGAATCCCCTGAAGACCTGATACTAGATTGGAGAACTCTGTCACATCACTCCATGAAGACCTGGTACTAGATGGGAGAAATGAATCAAATCACACCCAGAAAACCTGGCACTAGATTCGTGAAATGAGTCACATCACTCCCCTGATCACCTGGTACTAGATGGGAGAACTGAGTCAGAGCACACCCTGAAGACCAGGTACTAGTAGGGAGAAGAGAGTCACAACATTCACTGAAGAACTTTTACTAATTGGAGAAATCAATTCACATCACTCCCTGAAGACCTGGTACTAGATGTGAGCACTGTGTCAGATCGTTGCTTGAACACCTGGAACTGAATGGGAGAATTCAGTCACATCACTCCCTGTAGACCTGATATGAGATGGGAGAACGGAGTCAGTTCACTCCCTGAAGACCTAGTACTTAATGGAATAACTCCGACACATCACTCCCTGAATACCTGGTACAAGATGGGAGAATTATGTCATATCACTCCCCTGAGGACCTGGTACTAAATGAGAGAACTGAGTTAGATCAATCCCCTGAAGGCCTGGTACTGAATGGGAAAATTGAGTTACGTGAATCCCCTGAAAACCTGATACTAGAATGGAGAACTCTGTCACATCACTCCATGAAGACCTGGTACAAGATGGGAGAAATGAATCAGAACACACTTTGAGAACCTTGCACTAAATTCGTGAAATGAGTCACATCACTCCCCTGATGACCTGGTACTAGATGGGAGAACTGAATCAGAGCACACCCTGAAGACCAGGTACTAGTTGGGAGAAATGAGTCACAACATTCCCTGAAGACCTTTTACTAATTGGGAGAACTCAATTCACATCACTCACTGAAGACCTGGTACTAGATGGGAGCACTGTGTCAGATCGCTCCTTGAAGACCTGGTACTAGATGGGAGAATTCAGTCACATCACTCCCTGAAGACCTGGTACTAGATTGGAGAACTGTGTCAGCTCATACCCTGAAGACCTCGTATTAGATGGGAGAACTGAGTTAGATTACTAACCTGAAGGCCTGGTACTAGATGGCAGAACTGAGTCAGATCACTCCCTTTAAGACCTGGTACTAGATGGAATAACTCAATCACATCACTCCCTGAATACCTGGTACTAGATGAGAGAACTATGTCAGATCACTCGACTGAAGACCTGGTACTAAATGAGAGAACTGAGTTAGATCACTCCCCTGAAGGCCTGGTAGTAGATGGGCGAACTGTGTCATATCACTCCCCTGAAGAATTGTTACCAAATGGGAGAACTGAGTTAGATCACATCCTTGAAGACCTGGTATTATATGGGAGAACTGACTTACATGAATCCCCTGAAGACGTGGTACACTATGAGAGAACTCTGTCACATCACTCCATGAAGACCTGGAACTAGATTTCAGAATTCGGTCAGATCACTCCCCTGAAGACCTGGTACTAGATGTGAGAACTAAGTTACATCAGCCCTGAAGACTTGGTACTAGATGGGATAACTAAGTCAGATCACTCCTTGAAGAACTGGTACTAGATGAAAGCACTGTGTCACATCATTCCCTGAGGACCTGGTACTAGATGTTAGGACTGTGACAGATCAATCCCCTGAAGACCTGATACTATTGGGAGAACTGAATCAAATCACTCCCTGAAGACCTGGTACTAGATGGGAGAATTCTGTCATATCACTCCCCTGATTACCTGGTACTACATGGGAGAACTGAGTTAGATCACTCCCCTGAAGGCCTGGTACTAGATGGGAGAACTGAGTTACATGAATCCCCTGAAGACCTGATACTAGATTGGAGTACTCTGTCACATCACTCCATGAAGACCTGGTACTAGATTGGAGAAATGAATGAGATCACACCCTGAAAACCTGGCACTGAATTCGTGAAAAGAGTCACATCACTCCCCTGATGACCTGGTACTAGATGGGAGAACTGAATCAGAGCACACCCTGAAAACCAGGTACTAGTTGGGAGAAATGAGTCACAATATTCCCTGAAGAACTTTTACTAATTGGGAGAAATCAATTCACATCACTCCCTGAAGACCTGGTACTAGATGTGAACAGTGTGTCAGATCGCTGTTTGAAGACCTGGTACTAGATGGGAGAATTCAGTCACATCACTCCCTCAATACTTGGTACTAGATGGGAGAATTATGTCATATCACTCCCCTGAAGACCTGGAACTAAATGAGAGACCTGAGTTAGATCTCTCCCCTGAAGTTCTGGTACTAGATGGGAGAACTGTGTCATATCACTCCCCTGAAGACTTGTTTTATAGATTGGAGAACTAAGTTAGATCACATCCTTGAAGACCTGGTACTATATGGGAGAACTGACTTACATGAATCCCCTGAAGACCTGGTACACTATGAGAGAACTCTGTCACATCATTTCATGAAGACCTGGTACTAGATGTTCGTTATGAATCAAATCACATCCTGAAAACCTGGCACTAAATTCGTGAAATGAGTCACATCACTCCCCTGATGACCTGGTACTAGATGGGAGAACTTAGTCAGAGCACTCTCTGAAGACCTGGTACTAGATGGGAGAACTGATTGATATCAATCCCTGAAGACCAGGTACTAGTTGGGAGAAGTGAGTCACAACATTCCCTGAAGAACTTTTACTAATTGGGAGAACTCAATTCACATCACTCACTGAAGACCTGGTACTAGATGGGAGCACTGTGTCAGATCGCTCCTTGACGACCTGGTACTAGATGGGAGAATTCAGTCACATCACTCCCTGAAGACCTGGTACTAGATAGGAGAACTGTGTCAGCTCAATACCCTGAAGACCTCGTCCTAGATGGGAGAACTGAGTTAGATCACTCCCCTGAAGGCCTGGTACTAGATGGCAGACCTGAGTCAGATCACTCCCTTTAAGACCTGGTACTAGATGGGATAACTCAATCACATCACTCCCTGAAGACCTGGAAGTATATTTGAGGATTCGGTCAGATCACACCATTGAAGACCTGGTACTAGATGTGAGAACTAAGTCACATCAGTCCCTGAAGACTATCTACTAGATGGGAGAACTGAGTCAGATCACTCCTTGAAGAACTGGTACTAGATGAAAGCACTGTGTCACATCATTCCCTGAGGACCAGGTACTAGATGTTAGGACTGTGACAGCTCAATCCCCTGAAGACCTGATACTAGAGGGAGAACTGAGTCAAATCACTCCCTGAAGACCTGGTACTAGATGGGAGAATTCTGTCATATCACTCCCCTGATTACCTGGTACTACATGGGAGAACTGAGTTAGATCACTCCCCTGAAGGCCTGGTACTAGATGGGAGAACTGAGTTACATGAATCCCCTGAAGACCTGATACTAAATTGGAGAACTCTGTCACATCACTCCATGAAGACCTGGTACTAGATGGGAGAAATGAATGAGATCACACCCTGAAAACCTGGCACTGAATTCGTGAAATGAGTCACATCACTCCCCTGATGACCTGGTACTAGATGGGAGAACTGAATCAGAGCGCACCCTGAAGATCAGGTACTAGTTGGGAGAAATGATTCACAACATTCCCTGAAGAACTTTTATTAATTGGGAGAAATCAATTCACATCACTCCCTGAAGACCTGGTATACATGTGAACACTGTGTCAGATCGATGCTTGGAAACCTGGTACTAGAAAGGAGAATTCATTCACATCACTCCCGGAATACCTGGTACTAGATGGGAGAATTATGTCATATCACTCCCCTGAAGACCTGGAACTAAATTAGAGAACTGAGTTAGATCTCTCCCATGAAGTTCTGGTACCAGATGGGAGAACTGTGTCATATCACTCTCCTGAAGACTTGTTACTAGATGGGAAAACTGAGTTAGATCACCTCCTTGAAGACCTGGTACTATATGGGAGAATTGAGTTACATGAATCCTCTGAAGACCTGGTACCTTATGAGAGAACTCTGTCACATCACTCCATGAAGACCTGGTACTAGATGGGAGAAATGAATCAGATCACACCCTGAAAACCTGTCAGTAAATTCGTGAAATGAGTCACATCACTCCCCTGATGACCTGGTACTAGATGGGAGAACTGAGTGATATCAATCCCTGAAGTCCAGGTACTAGTTAGGAGAAGTGAGTCCCAACATTCCCTGAAGAACTTTTACTAATTGGGAGAAGTCAATTCACATCACTCCCTGAAGACCTGGTATTAGATGTGAGCACTGTGTCAGATCGGTCCTTGAAGATCTGGTATTAGATGGGATAACTCAATCACATCACTCCCTGAAGATCTGGAACTAGATTTGAGAATTCGGTCAGATCACTCCCCTGAAGACCTGGTACTAGATGTGTTAAATAAGTCACATCAGTTCCTGAAGACTTGGTTCTAGATGGGAGAACTGAGTCAAATCACTCCTGGGAGAAATGGTACTAGATGAAAGCACTGTGTCACATCATTCCCTGAGGACCTGGTACTAGATGTTAGGACTGTGACAGATCAATCCCCTGAAGACCTGATACTAGATGGGAGAACTGAGTCAAATCACTCCCTGAAGACCTGGTACTAGATGGGAGAATTCTGTCATATCACTCCCCTGATTACCTGGTACTAAATGGGAGAACTGAGTTAGATCACTGCCCTGATGGCCTGGTACTAGATGGGAGAACTGAGTTACGTGAATTCTCTGAAGACCTGATACTAGATAGTTGAACTCTGTCACATAACTCCATGAAGACCTGGTACTAGATGGGAGAAATGAATCAAATCACACCCTGAAAACCTGGCACTAGATTCGTGAAATGAGTCACATCACTCCCCTGATGACCTGGTACTAGATGGGAGAACTGAGTCAGAGCACACCCTGAAGACCAGGTACTAGTAGGGAGAAGTGAGTCACAACATTCCCTGAAGAACTTTTACTAATTGGGAGAAATCAATTCACATCACTCCCTGAAGACCTTTTACTAGATGTGAGCACTGTGTCAGATCGCTGCTTGAAGACCTGGAACTGAATGGGAGAATTCAGGCACATCACTCCCTGTAGACCTGATATGAGATGGGAGAACGGAGTCAGTTCACTGCCTGAAGACCTGGTACTTAATGGAATAACTCCGACACATCACTCCCTGAATACCTGGTACTAGATGGGAGAATTATGTCATATCACTCACCTGAGGACCTGGAACTAAATGAGAGAACTGAGTTAGATCACTCCCCTGAAGGCCTGGTACTAGATGGGCTTACTGTGTCATATCACTCCCCTTAAAACTTGTTACTGGATTGGAGAACTGAGTTAGATCACATCCTTGAAGACCTGGTACTATATGGGAGAACTGAGATACATGAATCCCCTGAAGACCTGGTACTAGATGGGAGAAATCTGTCACATCACTCCATGAAGACCTGGTACTAGATGGGAGAAATGAATCAGATCACACCCTGAAAATCTGGCACTAAATTCGTGCAATGAGTCACATCACTCCCCTGATGACTTGGGAATACATGGGAGAACAGAGTCAGAGCACTCCCTGAAGACCTGTTACTAGTTGGGAGAACTGAGTGATATCAATCCCTGAAGACCAGGTACTAGTTGGAAGAAGTGAGTCACAACACTCCCTGAAGACCTTTTACTAATTGGGAGAACTCAATTCACATCACTCCTTGAAGAGCTGGAACTAGATGGGAGCACTGTGTCAGATCGCTCCTTGGAGACCTGGTACTAGATGGGACAATTCAGGCACATCACTCCCTGAAGACCTCGTACTAAATTGGAGAACTGTGTCAGCTCAATACCCTGAAGACCTCGTACTAGATGGGAGAACTGAGTTAGATCACTCCCCTTAAGACCTGGTACTAGATGGGATAACTTAATCACATCACTCCCTAAAGACCTGGAACTAGATTTGAGAATTCAGCCAGATCACTCCCCTTAAGACCTGGTACTAGATGTGAGAACTAAGTCACTTCAGTCTCTGAAGACTTGGTACTAGATGGGAGAACTGAGTCAGATCACTCATTGAAGAAGTGGTACTAGATGAAAGCACTGTGTCACATCATTCCCTGAGGACCTGGTATTAGATGTTAGGACTGTGACAGATCAATCCCCTGAAGACCTGATATTAGATGGGAGAACTGAGTCAAATCACTTCCTGAAGACCTGGTACTAGATGGGAGAATTCTCTCAGAACTCTCCCCTGATTACCCGGTACTAAATGGGAGATCTGGGTAAGATCACTCCCCTGAATCCTGGTACTAAATGGGAGTACTGAGTTACATGAATCCCATGAAGACCTGACACTAGATTGGAGAACTCTGTCACAACACTCCATGAAGACCTGGTATTAGGTGGGAGAAATGAATCAGAACACACCCTGAAAACCTGGCACTAAATTCGTGAAATGAGTTACATCCCTCCCCTGATGACCTGGTACTAGATGGGAGAACTGAGTCACAGCACTCCCTGAAGACCAGGTACTATTTGGGAGAAGTGAGTCACAACATTTCCTGATGAACTTGTCCTAATTGGGAGAAATCAATTCACGTCTCTCCCTGAAGACCTGGTACTAGATGTGAGCACGGTGTCAGATCGCTGCTTGAAGACCTGGTACTAGATGGGAGAATTCAGTCACATCACTTCCTCAATACCTGGTACTAGATGGGAGAATTATGTCACATCACTCCCCTGAAGACCTGGAACTAAATGAGAGAACTGAGTTAGATCTCTCCCCTAAAGTTCTTGTACTAGATGGGATAACTGTGTCATATCACTCCCCTTAAAACTTGTTACTAGATTGGAGAACTGAGTTAGATCACATCCTTGAAGATCTGGTACTATATGGGAGAACTGACTTACATGAATCCCCTGAAGACCTGGTACACTATGAGAGAACTCTGTCACATCATTCCATGATGACCTGGTACTAGATGTGCGAAATGAATCAAATCACACCCTGAAAAATTGGCAATAATTTCGTGAAATGAGTCACATCACTCCCCTGATGACCTGGTACTAAATGAGAGAACTGAGTCAGAGCACTCCCTGAAGACCTGCTACTAGATGGGAGAACTGAGTGATATCAATCACTGAAGACCAGGTACTAGTTGGGAGAAGTGAGTCCCAACAATCCCTGAAGACCTTTTACTAATTGGGAGAACTCAATTCACATCACTCCCTGAAGACCTGATACTGGATGGGAGAACTGTGTCAAATCGCTCCTTGAAGACCTGGTACTAGATGGGAGAATTCAGTCACATCACTCCCTGAAGACCTGGTACTAGATTAGAGAACTGTGTCAGCTCAATACCCTGAAGACCTCGTACTAGATGGGAGAACTGAGTTAGATCACTTCCCTGAAGGCCTGGTACTAAATGGCAGAACTGAGTCAGATCATTCCCTTTAAGACCTGGTTCTAGATGGGATAACTCAATCACATCACTCCCTGAAGACCTGGAACTATATTTGAGAATTCGGGCAGATCACTTTCCTGAAGACCTGGTACTAGATGTGAGAACTAAGTCACATCAGTCCCTGAATACTTGGTTCTAGATGGGAGAACTGAGTCAGATCACTCCTTGAAGAAATGGTTCTAGATGAAAACACTGTGTCACATCATTCCCTGAGGACCTGGTACTAGATGTTAGGACTGTGACAGATCAATCTCCTGAAGATCTGACACTAAATGGGAGAACTGAGTCAAATCACTCCCTGAGGACCTGGTACTAGATGGGAGAATTATGTCATATCACTCCCCTGAAGGCTTGGTACTAAATGGGAGAACTGGGTTAGATCACTCCCCTGAAGGCCTGGTACTAGATGGGAGAACTGTGTCATGTCACTCCCCTGAAGACATGTTACTAGATGAGAGAACTGAGTTACATCACATCCTTGAAGACCTGCTACTATATGGGAGAACTGAGATACATGAATCCCCTGAAGACCTGATACTAGATGGGAAAACTCTATCACATCACTACATGAAGACCTGGTACTAGATGGAAGCACTGTTTCAGATCTTTCCTTGAAGACCTGGTACTAGATGGGAGAATTCAGTCACATCACTCCCTGAAGACCTGATACTAGATTGGAGAACTGTGTCAGCTCAATACCCTGAAGACCTCGTATTAGATGGGAGAACTGAGTTAGATCACTCCCCTGAAGGCCTGGTACTAGATGGCAGACCTGAGTCAGATCACTCCCCTTAAGACCTGGTACTAGATGGGATAACTCAATCACATCACTCCCCGAAGACCTGGAACTAGATTTGAGAATTCGGTCAGATCACTCCACTGAAGACCTGGTACTAGATGTGAGAACAAAGTCACATCAGTCCCTGAAGACTTGGTACTAGGTAAGAGAACTGAGTCAGATCACTCCTTGAAGAACTGGTACTAGATGAAAGCACTGTGTCACATCATTTCCTGAGGACCTGGTACTAGATGTTAGGACTGTGTCAGATAGCTACTTGAAGACCTGGTACTAGATGGGAGAACTGAGTCAAATCACTCCCTGAAGACCTGGTACTAGATGGGAAAATTATGTCATATCACTCCCCTGATTACCTGGTACTAAATGGGAGAACTAAGTTAGATAACTCCCCTGAGGCCCTGGTACTAGATAGAAGAACTGAGTTACATGAATTCCCTGAAGACCTGATACTAGATTGGAGTAGTCTGTCACATCACTCCATGAAGACCTGGTACTAGATGGGAGAAATGAATCAGATCACACCCTGAAAACCTGGCACTAAATTCGTGAAATGAGTCACATCACTCCCCTGATGACCTGGTACTAGATGGGAGAACTGAGTCAGAGCACACCCTGAAGACCAGGTACTAGTTGGGAGAAGTGAGTCACAACATTCCCTGAAGAACTTTTACTAATTGGGAGAAATCAATTCACATCACTCCCTGAAGACCTGGTACTAGATGTGAGCACTGTGTCAGATCGCTGCTTTAAGACCTGGTATTAGATGGGCGAATTCAGTCACATCACTCCCTGAATACCTGGTACTAGATCGGAGAATTATGTCATATAACTCCCCTGAAGACCTGGTACTAAATGAGAGAATTGAGTTAGATCACTCCCCTGAAGGTCTGATACTAGATGGGAGAACTGTGTCATTTCACTCCCCTGAAGACTTGATACTATATGGGAGAACTGAGTTATATTACATCCTTGAAGACCTGATACTATATGGGAGAACTGAGTTACATGAATCCCCTGAAGACCGGATACTAGATCGGAGAACTCTGTCACATCATTCCATGAAGACCTGTTACTAGATGGGAGAAATGAATCAAATCACACCCTGAAAACCTGGCACTTAAATCATGAAATGAGTCACATCACTCCCCTGATGACCTGGTACTAGATGGGAGAACTGAGTCAGAGCACTCCCTGAAGACCAGGTACTAGTTGGCAGAAGTGAGTCACAACATTCCCTGAGGAACTTTTTCTAATTGGGAGAAATCAATTCACATCACTCCCTGAAGACCTGGTACTAGATGTGAGCACTGTGTCAGATCGCTGCTTGAAGACCTGGTACTATATGGGAGAATTCAGTCACATCACTCCCTAAAGACCTGAAACGAGATGGGAGAATGGAGTCAGATCACTCCCTGAAGACCTGATACTTGATGGAATAACTCAGTCACATCACTCCCTGAATACCTGGTACTAGATGGGAGAATTATGTCATATCACGCCCCTGAAGACCTGGTACTAAATGACAGAACTGAGTTAGATAACGCCCCTGAAGGCCTGGTACAATATGGGCGAACTGTGTCATATCACTCCCCTGAAGACTTGTTACTAGATGGGAGAACTGAGTTAAATCACATCCTTGAAGACCCGGTACTAGATGGGAGAACTGAGATACATGAATCCCCTGAAGACCTGGTACTAGATGGGAGAACTCTGTCACATCACTCCATAAAGACCTGGTACTCGATGGGAAAAATGAATCAGATCAAACCCTGAAAACCTGGCACTAAATTCGTGAAATGAGTCACATCACTCCCCTGATGACCTGGTACCAGATGGGAGAACTGAGTCAGAGCACACCCAGAAGACCTGGTACTAGATGGGAGAACTGAGTGATATCAATCCCTGAAGACCAGGTACTAGTTGGGAGAAGTGAGACACAACATTCCCTGAAGACCTTTTACTAATTGGGAGAACTCAATTCACATCACTCCCTGAAGACCTGGTACTAGATGGGAGCACTGTGTCAGATCGCTCCTTGAAGACCTGGTACTAGATGGGAGAATTCAGTCACATCAATCCCTGAAGACCTGGTACTACATTGGAGAACTGTGTCAGCTCAATACCCTGAAGACCTTGTACTAGATGGGAGAACAGAGATAAATCACTCCCCTGAAGACCTGGTACTAGATGTGAGAACTAAGTCACATCAGTCCCTGAAGACTTGGTATTACATGGGAGAACTTAGTCAGATCACTCCCTAAAGAACTGGTACTAGATGAAAGTACTGTGTCACATCATTCACTGAGGACCTGGTACTAGATGTTAGGACTGTAACAGATCAATCCCCTGAAGACCTGATACTATATGGGAGAACTGAGTCAAATCACTACCTGAAAACCTGGTATTAGATGGGAATTTTCTGTCATATCATACCCTGATTACCTGGTACTAAATGGGAGAACTGAGTTAGATCACTCCCCTGATGGCCTGGTATTACATGGGAGAACTGAGTTACGTGAATCCCCTGTAGACCTGATACTAGATTGGAGAACTCTGTCACATCACTCCATGAAGACCTCGTACTAGATAGGAGAAATGAATCAGATCAGATCACACCCTGAAAACATGGCACTAAATTCGTGAAATGAGTCACATCCCTCCCCTGATGACCTGGTATTAGATGGGAGAACTGAATCAGAGCACACCCTGAAGTCCAGGTACTAGTTGCGAGAAGTGAGTCACAACATTCCCTGAAGAATATTTATTAACTGGGAGAAATCAATTCACATCACTCCCTGAAGACCTGGTAGTACATGAGAGCACACTGTCAGATCGCTGTTTGAAGACCTGGTACTAGATGGGAGAATTCAGTCACATCACTCCCTGAAGACCTGGTACTGGATTGGAGAACTGTGTCAGCTCAATACCATGAAGATTTCGTACTAGATGGGAGAACTGAGTTAGATCACTCCCCTGAAGGCCTGGTATTAGATGGCAGAACTGAGTCAAATCACTCCCTTTAAGAGCTGGTACTAGATGGGATAACTCAATCACATCACTCCCTGGAGACCTGGAACTAGATTTGAGAATTCGGTCAGATCACTCCCCTGAAGACCTGGTACTAGATGTGAGAAATAAGTCACATCAGTCCCTGAAGAGTTGGTATTAGATTGGAGAACTAAGTCAGATCACTCCTTGAAGAACTGGTACTAGATGAAAGCACTGTGTCACATCATTCCCTGAGGACCTGGTACTAGATGTTAGGACTGTGACAGATCAATCCCCTGAAGACCTGATACTAGATGGGAGAACTGAGTCAAATCACTCCCTGAAGACCTTTTACTAGAAGGGAGAATTATGTCATATCACTCCCCTGAAGACCTGGTACTAAATGGGAGAACTGGGTTCGTTCACTCCCCTGAAGGCCTGGTACTAGATGGGAGAACTGTGTCATATCACTCCCCTGAAGACTTGATACTATATGGGAGAACTGAGTTACATGACATCCTGGAAGACCTGGTACCATATGGGAGAACTGAGTTACGTGAATCCCCTGAAGACCTGATGCTAGATTGGAGAACTCAGTCACATCACTCCATGTAGACCTGGTACTAGATGGGAGATTTGAATCAGATCACACCCTGAAACCCTGGCACTAAATTCGTGAAATGAGTCACATCACTTCCCTGATGACCTGGTACTGGATGGGAGAACTGAGTCAGAGCACACCCTGAAGACCAGGTACTAGTTGAGAGAAGTGAGTCAAACATTCCCTGAAGAAATTTTACTAATTGGGAGAAATCAATTCACATCACTCCCTGAAGTCCTGGTACTAGATGTGAGCACTGTGTCAGATCGCTGCTTGAAAACCTGGTACTAGATGGGAGAATGCAGTCAGATTACTCCCTGAAGACCTGGTACTATTGGAGTAACTCAGTCATCTCACTCCCTGAATACCTGGTACTAGATGGAAGAACTGTGTCATATCACTTCCCTAAAGACCTGGTACTCAATGAGAGAACTGAGTTAGATCACTCCCCTGAAGGCCTGGTACTAGATGGGCGAACGGTGTCATATCACCCCCCTGAAGACTTGGTACTAGATGGGAGAACTTAGTCAGATCACTCCTTGAAGAACTGGTACTAGATGAAAGCACTGTGTCACATCATTCCCTGAGGACCTGGTACTAGATGTTAGGACTGTAACAGATCAATTCCCTGAAGACCTAATACTATATGGGAGAACTGAATCAAATCACTCCCTGGAGACCTGGTACTAGATGGGAGAATTATGTCTTATCACTCCCCTGAAGACCTGGTACTAAATAGGAAAACTCGGTTAGATCACTCCTCTGAAGGCCTGGTACTAGATGGAAGAACTGTGTCATATCACTCCCTGAAGACTTGATACTATATGGGAGAACTGAGTTAGATTACATCCTTGAAGTCCTGGTACTATATGGAAGAACTGAGTTACGTGAATCCCCTGAAGACCTGATACTAGATTGGAGAACTCTGTCACATCACTCCATGAAGACCTGGTACTAGATGGGAGAAATGAATCAAATAACACCCTGAAAACCTGGCACTAAATTCGTGAAATGAGTCACATCACTCCCCTGATGACTTGTTACTAGATGGGAGAACTGAGTCAGAGCACTCCCTGAGGACCTGTTACTAGATGGGAGAACTGAGTGATATCAATCCCTGAAGACCAGGTACTAGTTGGGAGAAATGAGTCACAACATTCCCTGAAGACCTTTTACTAATTGGGAGAACTCAATTCACATCACTCCCTGACGACCTGGTACTAGTATGAAGCACTGTGTCAGTACACTTCCTGAATACCTGGTACTAGATGGGAGAATTCAGTCACATCACTCCCTGAAGACCTGAAGGAGATGGGAGAGTGGAGTTAGATCACTCCCTGAAGACCTGGTAATTGATGGAATAACTCAGTCACATCACTCCCTGAATACATGGTACTAGATGGGAGATTTATGTCATAACACTCCACTGAAGACATGGTACTAAATGAGAGAACTGAGTTATATCTCTCCCCTGAAGGCCTGGTACTAGATGGGCGAACTGTGTCATATCACTCCCCTGAAGACTTGTTACTACATGAGAGAACTGAGTTAGATCACATCCTTGAAGACCTGGTACTAGATGGGAGAACTGAGATACATGAGTCCCCTGAAGCCCTGGTACTAGATGGGAGATATCTGTCACATCACTCCATGAAGACTTGGTACTAGATGGGAGAAATGAATCAGATCACACCCTGAAAATCTGGCACTAAATTCGTGAAATGAGTCACATCACTGCCCTGATGACCTTGGTACTAGATGGGAGAACTGAGTCAGAGCACTCCCTGAAGACCTGGTACTAGATGGGAGAACTGAGTGATATCAATCCCTGAAGACCAGGTACTATGGGGAGAAGTGAGTCACAACATTCTCTGAAGACCTTTTACTCATTGGGAGAACTCAATTCACAACACTCCCTGAAGACCTGGTACTAAATGGGAGCACTGTGTCAATACGCTCCTTGAAGACCTGGTACTAGATGGGAGAATTCAGTCACATCACTCCCTGAAAACCTGGTACTAGATTGGAGAACTGTTTCAGCTGAATACCCTGAAGACCTCGTACTAGATGGGAGAACTGAGTTAGATCACTCCCCTGAACGCCTGGTACTAAATGGCAGAACTGAGTCAGATCACTCCCTTTAAGACCTGGTACTAGATGGGATAACTCTATCACATCACTCCCTGAGGACCTGGAACTAGATTTGAGAATTCCGTCAGATCACTCCCCTGAAGACCTGGTATTAGATGTGAGAACTTATTCACATCAATTCCTGAAGACTTGGTACTAAAAGGGAGAACTGAGTCAGATCACACCTTGCAAAACTGGTACTAGATGAAAGCACTGTGTCACATCATTCCCTGAGGACCTGGTACTAGATGTTAGGACTCTGACAGATCAATCCCCTGAAGACCTGATACTAGATGGGAGAACTGAGTCAAATCACTCCCTGAGGACATGGTACTAGATGGGAGAATTCTCTCATATCACTCCCCTGATTACCTGGTACTAAATGGGAGATCTGCCTTAGATCACTCCCCTGAAGGACTGGTACTAAATGGGAGAACTGAATTACGCGAATCCCATGAAGACTTGATACTAGATTGGAGAACTCTGTCACATCACTCCATGAAGACCTGGTACTAGATGGGAGAAATGAATCAGATCACACCCTGAAAACCTGGCACTAAATTCGTGAAATGAGTCACATCACTCCCCTGATGACCTGGTACTAGATGGGAGAACTGAGTCAGAGCACACCCTGAAGACCAGGTACTAGTTGCGAGAAGTGAGTCACAACATTCCCTGAATACCTTTTACTAATTGGGAGAACTCAATTCACATCACTCCCTGAAGACCTTTTACTAGATGGGAGCACTGTGTCGGATCGCTACTTGAAGACCTGGTACTAGATGGGAGAATTCAGTCACATCACTCCCTGAAGACTTGGTACTAGATTGGAGAACTGTGTCAGCTCAATATCCTGAAGACCTCGTACTAGATGGGAGAACTGAGTTAGATCACTCCCCTGAAGGCCTGGTACTAGATGGCAGACCTGAGTCAGATCACACCCCTTAAAGCCTGGTACTAGATGGGATAACTCAAGCACATCACTCCCTGAAGACCTGGAACTAGATTTGAGAATTCGGTCAGATCACTTCCCTGTGGACCTGGTACTAGATGTGACAACTAATTCACATCAGTCCCTGAAGACCTGGTACTAGATGGGAGAATTCTGTCATATCTCTCCCCTGATTACCTGGTACTAAATGGGAGATCTGCCTTAGATCACTCCCCTGAAGGCCTGGTACTAAGTGGGAGAACTGAATTACGTGAATCCCATAAAGATTTGATACTAGATTGGAGAACTCTGTCACATCACTCCATGAAGACCTGGTACTAGATGGGAGAAATGAATCAGATCACACCCTGAAAACCTTCCACTCAATTCGTGAAATGAGTCACATCACTCCCCTGATGACCTGGTAATAGATGGGAGAGCTGAGTCAGAGCACACCCTGAAGACCAGTTACTAGTTGGGAGAAGTGAGTCACAACATTCCCTGAAGACCTTTTACTAATTGGGAGAACTCAATTCACATCACTCCCTGAAGACCTGGTACTAGATGGGAGCACTATGTCAGATCGCTCCTTGAAGACCTGGTACTAGATGGGAGAATTCAGTCACATCACTCCCAAAGACCTGGTACTAGATTGGAGAACTGTGTCAGCCTAATACCCTGAAGACCTCGTACTAGATGAGAGAACTGAGTTAGATCACTCCCCTGAAGGCCTGGTATTAGATGGCAGAACGGAGTCAAATCACTCCCTTTAAGACCTGGTACTAGATGGGATAACTCAATCACATCACTCCCTGAACACCTGGAAGTAGATTTGAGAATTCGGTCAGATTACTCCCCTGAAGACCTGTTACTAGATGTGAGACCTAAGTCACATCAGTCCCTGAAGACTTGGTACTAGATGGGAGAACTGAGTCAGATCACTCCTTGAAGAACTGGTACATGGGCTGGGGTGATGGCTCAGTGGTCTCGGCGTTTGCCTGGCAAGCACGAGGACCCGGGTTCAAACCCCAGCACCACGTACACAACTAAGTGTTGGAGCAACTAAGGCCATGTGAAAAACTCAATAAAATTGTTTCTCTCTTTCTCTGTTTCTCTCACTGTCCCTTTCTCCTTAAAAAAAAAAAAAAAGAACTGGTACTAGATGAAAGCACTGCGTCACTTCATTCCCTGAGGAACTGGTACTAAATGTAAGGACTGTGACAGATCAATCCCCTGAAGACCTGATACTAGATGGGAGAACTGAGTCAAATCACTCCATGAAGACCTGGTACTAGATGGGAGAATTATGTCATACCACTCCAATGAAGACCTGGTACTAAATGGGAGAACTGGGTTAGATCACTCCATTGAAGGCCTGGTACTAGGTGGGAGAACTGTGTCATATCACTCCCCTGAAGACTTGATACTATATGGGAGAACTGAGTTACGTGAAACCCCTGAAGACCTGATACTAGATTGGAGAACTCAGTCACATCACTTCATGAAGGCCTGGTACTAGATGGGAGATATGAATCAGATCACACCCTGAAACCCTGGCACTAAATTCGTGAAATGAGTCACATCACTCCCCTGATGACCTGGTACTAGATGGGAGAACTGAGTAAGAGCACACCCTGAAGACCGGGTACTAGTTGAGAGAAGTGAGTCAAATATTCCCTGAAAAAATTTTACTAATTGGGAGAAATCAATTCACATCACTCCCTGAAGACTTGGTACTAGATGTGAGCACTGTGTCAGATCGCTGCTTGAAGACCTGGTACTCTATGGGAAAATTCAGTCACATCACTGCCAGAAGACCTGATAAGAGATGGGAGAAAGCAGTCAATCACTCCCTGAAGACCTGGTATTATTGGAGTAACTCAGTCATATCACTCCCTGAATACCTGGTACTAGATGGGAGAACTGTGTCATATCACTCCCCTGAAGACCTATACTAAATGGGAGAACTGAGTTAGATCACTCCCCTGAAGGCCTGTTACTAGATGGATGAACTCTGTCATATCACTCCCCTGAAGACTTGTTACTAGATGGGAGAACTGAGTTAGATCACATCCTTGAAAACCTGGTAATATATGGGAGAACTGAGATACATGAATCCCCTGAAGACCTGATGCTAAATGGGAGAACTCTATCACATCACTTCATGAAGACCTGGTACTAGATGGAAGAACTGTTTCAGATCGCTCCTTGAAGACCTGGTACTAGATGGGAGAATTCAGTCACATCACTCCCTGAAGACCTGGTACTAGATTGGAGAACTGTGTCAGCTCAATACCCTGAAGACCTCGTACTAGATGGGAGAACTGAGTTAGATCACTCTCCTGAAGGCCTGGTACTAGGTGGCAGACCCGAGTCAGATCACTCCCTTTAAGACCTGGTACTAGATGGGATAACTCAATCACATCACTCCATGAAGACCTGGAACTAGATTTGAGAATTCAGTCAGATCACTCCACTGAAGACCTGGTACTATATGTGAGAACAAAGTCACATCAGTCCCTGAAGACTTGGTACTAGATAGGAGAACTGAGTCAGATCACTCCTTGAAGAACTGGTACTAGATGAAAGCACTGTGTCACATCATTTCCTGAGGACCTGGTACTAGATGTTAGGACTGTGTCAGATCGCTCCTTGAAGACCTGGTACTAGATGGGAGAACTGAGTCAAATCACTCCCTGAAGACCTGGTACTAGATGGGAAAATTATGTCATATCACTCCCCTGATAACCTGGTACTAAATGGGAGAACTGAGTTAGATCACTCCCCTAAAGCCCTGGTACTAGATGGAAGAACTGAGTTACATGAATTCCCTGAAGACCTGATACTAGATTGGAGAACTCTGTCACATCACTCCATGAAGACCTGGTACGAGATGGGAGAAATGAATCAAATCACACCCTGAAAACCTGGCACTAAATTCGTGAAATGAGTCACATCACTCAAATGATGACCTGGTATTAGATGGGAGAACTGAGTCAGAGCACTCCCTGAAGACCTGGTACTAGATGGGAGAACTGAGTGATATCAATCCCTGAAGACCAGGTTCTAGTGGGGAGAAGTGAGTCACAACATTCCCTGAAGACCTTTTACTAATTGGGAGAACTCAATTCACATCACTCCCTGAAGACCTGATACGAGATGGGAGAATGGAGTCAGATCACTCCCTG
>PVKS010037921.1:0-18290 GCA_004027875.1 Aplodontia rufa
TTGACTTGACTCTTATCTTTATGGGGTAAGTGGGGTGAGGGTCTCGACTGTTAGTTTGTTCTTTGTTCTGTCAAGATGATCGACCGCAGATATCCTGTTTTTGCTTAACCCTCATCTTTCTGTCACACTTCCTGGTTGAAGTAAGTGCCTTATGTGCGTCACAGTACTAAGCTGGAGGGGATGGGAAAAGGGTCTTTCAGAACCTTCTGTCTGCTCTTTGCCAGTGTTTGATCTAATTCCATTTATTGTACACAAAATATATTTCAAATTAATTATAGCATAGTGAAAAGCAGAGTGATAGATATACTGGCATAAAGAAGAAATTCTTAAGACAATTAATTAAGAATAAAAAATGAGAAATACATTGCCACCAAAACTAGAAAGACATTTCAACAGTGGTTGAGGGAACTGCAAGTTCAAGTACATGGATGCTGTTAATTATGTACAATTATTTTTTTGTCCCTAAGTGCATCCTTCTCAGGCTTTCAACTACAATAACTTAAAAGCAGATGAGTTCAGAAATTCAATAAAACATTCAGTTCTACTCTTGTTATTAACTTCTGAATATCATGTTTTCTGTGTCCATCCCTGAATTCTAATACTAAATGATATAAATGCAAGAAAGAAATGTTTTTTAAACATGTTACTAAAATAATAAATATTTAAACAACAACAACAAAAAAAAACAGTAACACCAATTACCCATACCTTAGGTAAAACATTTTACTCTTTTTTTGTTTTAAGTGAATCAGCTGCAACTGCTGAGCCACCACTCCAGCCCCTAATGTTTTTCTCTTGTTTATAGGAAAAAACAGAGGGAAAAATCATCAGTTTTAAACATGTTTAAATATTGGAAAATAGCAAGTTATTCTGTGACCATACTTCTATAATCCAATTAGAGAGAGTTTTTTTTTTTTTTTTTTTTCCTGAAGTTAGTCAGTCGGGAATGGATTCATTCCAATGACCCAGGAGAGTCATTCATTGAATCAGGCCTTCCTGCCTGGCACCAAACCACTCTTTTTCTTTCTTTCTTTCTTTCTTTTTTTTTTTTTTGTCTAGGATTTACAGATATCTTGTTTCTACCCTATCCAAAACTCCTTGTAAGATTAGTTGTTTGCTCTGCTTAGAGATTATGCCTGATTTGCAAAATTCTTCCTTGCTTAAATTAACAACACATTCAACTACATATTTTTTTAATATAGAGGTGAGTGTTGCCTTCATATTTTGCTGGCATTTAAGTGCTTAAGTAATTGACAGTATAAAGTATAAAGTACCCCTAAAGCCAGAAATAAGAGAAAATGGCCTTATTTCTGAGCAGGACAAAATTCAGAAAGGCTTTTTGTCACATATAAACATATTCAAGCTTAGATTTTGAAAAAATACTATATAAAATATTAAAACAAGTGAATCATTTGTGTTTAGATACAGGATAATATTAGTCCATATACATTGCCTAAGTCATTAATAAATATTTAAATACTAAATAATAAAATTTTATTATTAAGCTAATTTTTTAAAAGAAGTAGTAGACATCCCACAGAATTTTTAAAGAAGTAGTAAAGTTCTCACAGAAGACGTACTTGTAATATGCAAATTTCCATAAGTTTGATTTCCATAAGTCCGACAATTCTCTTCAGGATTTTAAGCCCATTTACCCAACATCAAATAATCCATCCTTTTTCTTTTATCTTTGGATTTATGGGTCATCTTTAGTCAAGCTTTCATTAGAGTCTTAATTCCTTGACTTTTTTTTTTAAGCTGTGGGGCTTCAGGATATGATAACAATTCTTATGAATCTCACCCCCAATCACACTTTCATAAAGAGACTAATGAAGGGATTACAGAATACTGATTTTTTCCCAGTCTTTTTTCCTTGGATTCCGTTGGATTGGCTATACTTATTTACATATTTTATTTGAACCCCTGTTGCTCTTTCTTTAGATTTCCCATTTTCTTGCAGAGCCTACGTCTTCATAATTTCTTGAATCCTAGTCCCTTATGGACTAACTATGGAATCATTTCATTCATGCCACTGAGACTTTAACCTGTTCTTCACTTTGGTTTTCTTAGAGAAAAGTAAATTTTTAGTCTAGTAATATCTAACACAAGTTCCCTTTGTTTATTCTCTTTAAAATAATGAGAAGTAGGTATACTTTATGATTCCTTTCTCATAGATCTTTCATGGCACTTAAGATCATTTTCCATGTGTATCAAGGGAACATCTCCTTAAAGTATAACATCTCCTTTCACAGGGAAGCATAAAATCTTTTCTTTAAGCTTAATCTCTCCTAAATTTATGTCCCTGTATTGTCATAATACATGCTATTGACCTACTTGATGTCCTCTTTAGATTCCTGAAAAATCTGGTTCCTTGAGACAGTGTCTTGCAAGCAGATTTTTAAAGTGTACCTAAGCACAGTGGAAACTGGGGTAGGCTACCAGCTCTGCCTATCAAAGCATGGAACAAATAGTTTAAAGTCAAAACACCACAAACATGTATTCTGTTCTTAACATGGGACACAAATTTTCAAATGCAGATTACAAAAGATTAAAACAGTAAAGCAGAAAAGTAAGTGCTCTGCCCTATTGTACCTAAATAAAGTGCACATACAGCACATTTTTCTTCTCCCGATAATTGAACCATTGCTACTTTCAGGGAAAGTTGCACCTGAATATTTTGAGATTTCCAGGAAACCCCCGGACCTGAATTGCTCATATTGATTTATGCTTGAGAAACCCAAGTTCCTAAGTCTAAGCCTGGGTCTTATGACTTGCTGAAAGACATTTCCATTATCTACAATCTTAAAATCAAAACACTTGGCCTAAGGCTTAAGCCTCAGTTATATAACAGAGCAAGTACTGCTCTGTTATACCAACTTCCGTCACGATACCATGCTATCAAACTGCTTTCCCATAAGAAAAATTATGAAGGTCACCACCTCCCTCTCCTAAATTATTTTCTTAATATTTTCATCCTAAATAATCAGATTAGGGTTTTATTTTATCTGATAAAATATTCATTTTACCCCTAGGCTAAAAGTGAACAATTGAGGTCTTTAGAATATAAAAGTTCAACAGGTGACCTTCAAAATGACTATTTATAGTTCTGAAAAAAATCTAGGATCAAAAAGTGTGACTATGAGCTAAAGGGCTTCTTAAGACTGCAAAGAAATAAATATATTCCCTCCTTTATTCAGAATGTGTAGGCAAATTTGCAACACCCCTCAAAGAGATCTCCTCTTGTAAAACTTAAATGACAAACCAGAGTGTGGGCTTTAATCCTTTAAACAATCCCTGAAGCAGAAAGAGGGGAATAGATAAGGACTGGTCAGCATCCGTTCTCTTCCCAGAATATCTGTTTACATTCATTCATCTTTAATCCTCTATAGAAATGAGTGGGCTGAGGGGGCAGAGGGTTAACTCCTGCCTCCGTAGCATCCTGTTGTGTGAGGCCTGTATAACCAGGAATGTATAACCAGGCATTTTCTCCCGAGATGGCTGAGTTTGGTATCTTTCTCACATTGTCCTTGATTGGCAACAGTCTTAATCTATTGCCCTCGGATGTTGTGTCAGTAAACAATGCTTTTCCTTCAGAGTTAATTTGGAACATTAGAAAACCACCTGTGCTACTTTTTGTTTGCTTCAAAAAACATTGACACACTCAACATCAATTCTTCATTTGTTAGAAGTTCCACATATGTTATATCTGTCCCCTGCAAAGAAATTTCCTAGTCTGATGACTTCAAGCTAAATCTGAGTGTTTGGGATTAAGCTGTGTGGTTTCATTGTCACAAGTTAAATTTTTGAAAGTTGAGAAAAATGGCAATAGCAATAATTAAGGCAAATTGACTTCTAATACTTTTAATGATTTCTAAATAAATGAGATATGTACATGTGGAAAATGACTTTGTTTCAATTATTTTGAGGCACAGACTTTATGTGATTAATTATGTAACTACTAGATACTTGATTTTCTTAGTTTCACAATAATTATACATCAGGAAGGGACAGAGAGAATAGAAAGGCAGAAAAAACTAGTAGAAAATGACAGTCAAAGAGGTAGTCTAGACTAGCTAGATTATGAGAAAGGAATAGAGAAAAAAGAACCCACTAAAAATGGAAATCCTTCAGTGGAAAAAAGATGACAATGATGTCTCTCTTCATTATTAACATTCTGTTATAAGAACAGGCTATTTTATTTCTTCATAACAAAAGATTACAGCACAAATAGTGAAGTGTTAATTACAAAGGAGGAAAGCTGGTGACCATTTGACTCTTCATGATAGGTTGACTGAATATATCAGGAAATTTTGAAAACTTTTCAGATACTGAGTACGGAAAAATAGAGCAATGAGTAACAGGTGGGCTGTTGTTTACGAAAAAAATAAATCAATAGCAATTACAATAAAATAATAAGAAATACAACAAAATATTCTTAAACAAAGGTAAATATGCATTACCATTCCATCTAAAATTACAAGTTGCATTACCTGGAATTCTGCGAACAACAATCTAACTCAAGAACTTTGCTCTTGTCAACATCTGTCTATATTTCATTGTAAAATTTATAAGGAGATGCATACTAAATATTTACTCTTTAAATTATTTTTTTACTTGATTGGGCATTTATAATACATTCATCTAATTGAGCTGTAAAGAACTGTAAAGTATCTCACAAAACGTCATTGGCTGGAGTGGTGTCTTGGTGATTACGGTGCTCACCTGGCATGCGCAATGGCAGGGGTTCATATCCCAGCACCACCTACGTAGCAAAGTGTTGAAGCAACAGAAGCCACATGAAAAACTAAATAAAATTTATTGTCTCTCCTCTCTCACTGTCCCTCTCCCTTGCTTAGGGGGAAACAAAAAACTTCATTGGCAAGAATTTGAGAGTGGTTTTTATTTCCTTTCACTTCCCTTCTTGATTTCTGTACAATAGCCACATAGAATTTCTCTTCTTCTCCAAGTATTATTATTCTTCTTCTGTTTTCCAGGTCCTCAATAGAGTCTTCTCTTCTAAAAACAAGACATGTTTTCATTCTTCCTGCAAGCCTGATCCATTCAGCCTTTGGGTCTTTGCTTGGAGAGCATTTCTTAAACACTCATGTTCACCTCTGTTCCCACTCTTGTTCTTTTGCATGGCAAACATCACCATTATTTTTCACTAATCTCTTTCTTCCTTGCTACTCAACAAATATTGTGACTACAACGAGCATCTATTCCTTTTTTAATTTTATCGTTATTATAGTTAAAATAATTTGTTAGGGAAGGATTTTATGAATGAATTATATATGAATTAAATGTGAATTTTGGATGTTCATAATTAATAGCATATTTTAACCTTCAACTTTTAAACAAATATATCTTATATGTAACAAGTAACTGTGCTACTAAAATATTTTGTTTTTATTTTATTATTCTCCATTATTATAGTAAAATGACATGAAATTCCTCTAAGAGTTCTCTTCTGATTAAATGCTTAAATATGACATATATTCATTTATATCCATTGGTTATTGAATATTTACTGAATTTGTTTTATATGTTAGGCTTAATGGAGCATCTGTAGTCACTGTTTCCATTGTTATTGAAAAGAGAATCTTAATTAATTTTAGAATTAATTAAAGGTTCTTAAAATTATAATTAAATATGTTAATAGAGCTAAGGTTTAAAAAACAAACCTTGTATACCCTTATTAATTCATGTAAAGATTTTTATGCTCATGTTTTTGACTTGCTGAAATATATATTTATAACCACCTTATTAAGGTATTATTGACATATATTTTTAATATACATAATTTGATGACATTGGAGAAAAGAATATATGAGCATGAACCATCACCATACTCTGCTCCATAAACATATTCATCATCTCCATCTTATTAATTATTATTAAGTGATAAGGACAGAGCATAAGACCTACCCCTTACTAAATTTTTAATGGTCTAATACCTTGCTGTTAACTATCATCACTGTGCTGTAGAGCAGATCTCTAGAAAACAAAACCTTTGTTTTGTTTTGAAACTACCTTTCCACTTTCTGCTTCTATTATTTTGATTATTTAAGATTATATCATAGAAGTGGTATTCTATGTTTTTTTAATTATAAAATTTTAATTTTTCTAAATTATTACTAATATATTTAGCTCCAACAATCATCATAATCTATTTTAATTTGCAGTTAGATTTATATTGTTTTAGACCACATTAAACTTCTTTTATGATAATCCAGTATTGGAACATGGTATTATGAATTAAACAAATTTCATTAATGATATAAAAAAGTCAGTGAGCAAGTCTCTGAGTCTAGAAACATGACATGTTTTAAAAATTATAATTTATTGTAGTATGAAATTGAAATTTTATTAGGTTGTTTAATGCAAGGAAGTGAATAAGAATGAACATTTATTAGAAAATAATGATGCTAAATCAGTCTCATGATAAAGGGAACTTAATATACTGAATGCCTGTCAAATTTTCCAAAATCATTATCAAAGCAGCAGTATATTAAAGTTCAAAAATACTTTGAAAATATTCACAATATTTATGGACAGAAGCTATTTTATGCAAAAACCTTTGAACTCATATTCTTATCATTTAAAATTATCATTCACATATGACTTTCTCCTTTTAATATATTTTTAGGTGTGGGCCTAACATTCAATATTTTTAATACCACTGCTACTAACTTCCCAATTTTAATTTTTATAATATATTATCATAAATTTTCTTCAGTTCTGAGTTTATGCAGATATTTTTTTAAATTAATGACATAAAATTAATGCCTAAATATTAAATAACATCATGGTAAAATCACTAATAATTTTGGGGGGGATATTTAGCTCTCTTTAAAATGTTTTTAGTGCTTTCATTCTAAATTGTGTTTTAAAGTCAGCTTAGGGAGTTAAATTCTTTTCAGGATTTTTTAAAATTTATTAAATAACTTTAATTTTCAGAGTGAGTTTCTTAGACATCGTGTATTCAGTCAGTGCACAATAGATCTGCAGAGAAATATAAAAGACTGTGTAGAAGGATCATGTTCAAAGTGTGGTCCACAGGCCAGTAACACTGTTGGGTAACCTTTCCCCCGCATATTTTTAAAGTTGGTGCTTTTTTTAAATTTTTTTTTAAATTTTTGAACAACAATACAAATTTTTAACAAAATAATATGAAATGTGAATAGTTTCTGGATACTAGATTTACCCCCCAGTATTGCTCCCCCAATTACCCACCCGTATCCCTCCCTTCCCTTACCCACAATATCTCTAAAAAAGTATAAGGCTGTATAACATTACACCTTATCTGGATTTAACACATGATAATGGACCACCTTTCTCAATGGCCAGGGTCTAGTTCCAACCACCACAGATGAGTGGAGACATTTGACCCTTGGATCTCTGCGTTAAGCTGATATTACTAAGCATAATTTCTTACGTAGCCACCCATTTACCTTCAAAGGCTGCGATATCATTGTTTCTAATTGTTGTGTAAAATTCCATGGTATATATGTACCACAGTTTTTGGATCCATTTATCCAGTGAGGGACATCTGGGTTGTTTCCATAGTCTAGCAATAGTAAATTGAGCTGCTATGAACATCGATATTGCTGTGTCACTATAATGTGCTGATTCTAAATCCCCTGGAAAGATACCCAGGAGTGGAATAGCAGGGTCGAATGGTGGCCTCATCCCTAGTTTTTTGAGGATTCTCCACACTGTTTTCCAGAGGGGCTATACAAGTCTACAGCTCCACCAACAGTGTGTTAGTGTGCCTATCTCTCCACAGACCCTCCAGCATCTATTATTGTTTATTTTCTTCATTTTTGCCATTCTGACTGGTGTAAAGTGATATCTGAATGTGGTTTTCATTTGCATTTCTCTGATTACTAGTAATTTAGAGCACTTTCTCATGTATTCATTGGCTTGATCAATATTCTCTGTTGAGATGTTTCTATTTAGCTCTTTGGCCTATTTATTAATTGGGCTGTTAGTGTTTTTGTAGTTGAGGTTTTTGAGGATTTTGTAGATTGTAGTTATGAGGTCCCGTCCAAGGAATCATAGTCCATGATTCTTTCCATTTCTGTAGGAAACCTCTTGATTCTTTTGATTGTTTCCTTGGCAGTACAAAAGCTTTTCAGTTTTATGGCATTCCATTCACTGATTTTTGACTTTACTTCCTTCACTTTTGGAGACATGTTGAGAAAGTCTTTGCCTACTCCCAAATGCTTTAAAGGCACTAGAACAAATATACTCTTAAAAAGGTAATTAATGTTTTATTGAATTGAAATGTATATTAATAAATTATCAACTTTATTTAAACTTGGTGTGGAGAGATGTGAGAAGTATGTTAAGTGATAGAAGAAAAGGTAAAAATGAGAATTGGGAAATAGCTCCTTGAAAAGCAAGACATTGTACACAAAAAGACTTTTGCAAAATTATGTGGTTTTTTTATTTTATTAGAAATTATATGCAAAACATATTTGTTTACTTCTAAAGCTAAGAATTTCATTTTAATTAAAGAAAATCCTGTATTTTTTGGTAGTGTAACCAGATTAGTGAACTTTATACTCCCCTTTACTTTTTAAAGATTGGGTTGATAAGTATGTGTTCCTGTGAATACGCAATAGATTAGGTTAGAGATTGCTTATCGTGGTTACACGTGTTTATCAAAATATATGTGAAAGAGATGAATTCATTTAGGTAAAAAGTTAAAATAAAAATACTTGACTGTTACACTTATCTCTATTCTGACCTTATTTGAATCTCATTCTTTTAAATTTTCCTTTTGTTTAAAATTTTTGCTTCTGCCATGTTTTGGGATTATATATCTCACATTCACCTTGCCAGTCCACCAATTTCACAATATCATGGGCTTCATTCATTATATTCAAGAAAGAGGGAGTGAGAGAGAGAGAGAGAGAGAGAGAATCAATTTCATTTATTCATCTGGTCTGTTTTTCCGACACTTAGTAGTGATATGGTTCTGGGATCTGAACCGGGATCCCTGCACATGCCAGGCAAGTACTCCAACTGCTGAGTCTCTCCTTCACCCACATGGGATACCTTTATATCTTCCTGAATCCATGGTACACAGCACAGCTATCCTGTATTTATTCTCCCTTAAACAGTGCACTTCAGGATCGTGTCTCAAATTCCCAGAAGCTAAAGACCAAATTCCAGTGCCCCCTCATTTTCCAGTTACAGGTCTCAAATGGAAAAGCAAAAGGATAAATTTGTTTTATCCTTAATCAAATGCTCATGGGTTGCTTTTAAAGGAAAATAAAATGAATATCTAAATTTATATAGCATGAAAAATTACCTGGGAGACCTTCAATGTAATATTTGTTTTTGAAAATCTTTTTAATTGGAAAATTAAACTATTGGATTCAATATCAGGTGTTTCTATTCATAATTTTTATCTCTCACTAGATAGGTGAATTTGTTCATGTGATGTAACTTTCTAAGTTTCTATTCTTATTTGTGTAAGGATTTAATTTATATGATGCCTGCAAAGTGTTCATCTGGATTACTATCAAATGTCTACCAAATTTTTTAACTCACATACAAATGGCTAGCTTTAAATATATATATGTATATATATATGTGTGTATATATATGTGTATATATATATATAAACAAGCAAACACTTCTCTATTTCTCTATTAACAAACAATATATTACAAATTTGATATAATGTATTAATATGGCACATAAAACTAAAAAAATATAGCATGTCATGGAAGAAATTAAAAATGACAAATCAGATGAACTTCATGGTGAAAACTCTGTCATAAAGATACATATATATGCATGTATATATACTACTTTTTACATATAATTAAATTATTGAGATGTAATTATTTTTGCTAGTCAATAAGTTAATCTCGATTTGTTTCCCAATGATAATAATGTACCATTTGTTTACTTAAAAAGATCAAGTAAAATAACAAGCTGATAAATTACAGAAATAATATGTCTATAATCAGTTTTCATAGCAATGCAGATTGCTGTCATGCAACAGGTACATTCTGAAGAACCACCCAAATAACTGTCAGTTTCTCTTGGATTGTAATACAATTCTTTAAATTTAAGAGTTTGTAGCAGCATCATATGGAGGTCATGAGCAGCTACAACGAAGCAATGAGAAATTTTCTGGGAAATGAAAAAACATCTCTTTTCTTTTTTTTCCATATTTTTATTGGTGCATTATAGTTGTACATAATGATGGGTTTTGTTGTTACATATTTGTATATGCACATAATATAACAATATAATTTGGCCAATATCATTCCCCAGCACTTCCCCACTTCCTCTCACCTCCCACCCCTTGGTCCTGTTCTTCTACAGATCTCCCTTTGATTTGCATGAGATCTGAGATCAGTCCTACACCTTTCTTTTCCTTTTCCCTCTCTAGATTGTGCATATGAAAATAAACACATGACCCTTGACTTTCGAGACTGACTTGTTTCAATTAACATGATGGTCTCTGGTTTCATTCAATTTCCTGTAAATGACATAATTCCATTTTTTCTATTGCTGAATAAAATCCAATTGTGTTTATATAACACATTCTCTTGATTTATTCATCTGTTGATGGACATCTAGGCTGGTTCCATAGTTTGACCATCATGAATTGTGCTGGTATAAACATGGGTAGCTATGTGCCAGTATAGTACAATGACTTTAATTCTTTAGCATAAATACTGAGGAATGGTACAGGTAGGTTATGTGATGATTCCATGCTTAGTCTTTTGAGGAACCTCCATACTGATTTCCATAGTGGTTGTACTAATTTACAATATCACCAAGAAAAAATTACAAATAATAATAAATGCTATAGACGATGTAGAGAAAAAGGAACAATTTTACAAAATATCTATTTGCATGCATTGAATTTTTAAACCTTTCACAAGTGGTAATGTCTGATACCTTTCAAAAAGTTCTTACAATGATGCTTCAATAGGAGAATGTTTCTGTATTTGTACATCTAACATCACAAGAGTTTGTGATTTCATCTGTTTCCAAGGAGAATGAATCTTCATCTCCCCAATATACATTTTTCTTTTTTTGAGTCAAGGAAATGTTCACATAGAGGAAAAAGAGCATTCCCATTTGTAGTAACAGCTTGGATTAATATTAATTTATTTATATGTCTCATTCATTAATAGAGTAAAATTTAGTATGCCTCAAAAAAGCTACCTAATAAAATGATGCAAATTAGTTCCATCAATTTTGTCCTACAAATACGGAAGTATATATCAATTCTTCCTTTATAATACTTAGAAATAAAATAATTGCCAAGTTAATGAAATTTACCTTCTTCTTAATGAGTTGAACTTCAGTCAAACATTAAAGTTAATTCTTATGAGATAGCACTATGTCTGCCACTAAATGTACAAGTTACTAAACAGATGTTACTTTTTTTGTTTTGAATACAAGGTAAATGCTCTTTCAAAGAATGTCACTTTATCCAAACATAGCAGATAAATGTTATAAATAACTTGCAGATAATTGGTTCTAATTGATGTGAACATCTGGGTGAAAGTGGACTGCCATTTGTTTTATATTTTGAAAATATATAATGATTAAAGAGTAGTTACATTCAAATATATGAGGAATTTTAAGTATTTTTCTGTTAATCTACTATCCCAGATTTAGTTTTTAAATTATTATCATCATAAAGTGGGGAGTAGGTATTGAGTTTGGATGAGATACTTGAGCCTCCTCAACCATGGCCAGAGACTTCAACATCTGATTGCCTGTAATTATAACAGCATTTTCCTTGTGTCAATCAATCTTGTGTCCTAAGGTACTGAATATGACCATTATGTTCCCCTCATCTTGATTAAACTTTAGACAGGCTTGTTTCTGAAGATAGGTGCTTGAATTTTCTTTCTTTAGTTTGTTTACTTTAGAAAACTTGCTATTGTAAATTCATTCTCTGTTTCTGAGCATCATAAATTTTCTCTTGCCAGTTTTATAACTCAGGAATACCTTTCTCAAGTGCATGGTTTACTTCACTTTGAAAAGTCATTATCAAAAAATACAGTGCTGGGGCTGGAGTGGTGGCTCAGTGGTTACGGTGCTTGCTTGGCACTCGTGAAGACATGGGTTCAAACCTCAGCATCACGTACACAAGGAAGTATCGGAGCAATGAAAGCCACATGAAAAACTAAATTAAAAATTGATTCTCTATCTCTTTCACTCACCATCCCTCTCTCTCTTAAATCATAAAAAGAAACAACAACAAAAAAAAAAAAATACACAGTGCCGCTAACACCAAGTCTCTGTGGAGGAAAGAAGTCAAACTTTGATCAGTGTCTCTTAGTTGAACAGCAAATATGAATGACCTACTTACACTGACAAACTTTCCCCTTAACATTTTGCAGCTGCCTTCCCCTAGTTTACACTAGTTCTTGAGAAACCTCCCTTCATTTTCAGAGTAGTGAAACTTAAGACCACATTTCTCTCTTCTACTGCAGTAGCCTAAATAAAACATGACTTTTTTTAAACAAGTGTCCAGTGAAATTTTTCTTTGATAATATTTGACTTTATATGATATTTACCAACAAAATCATCTTTAAAACCTCAAACACAAGCAGATTCTGTACTTAAGATTTATATGCAAGATATGTGGCTGACCTGGAAAACAAAGTAGCAGGAAAGGATTGTTTTATGTCTTGGTTGGATGCGTGGATGTTTTTCCTTCTTTCTTTTTCAAAAACGCATTTTGTGTTCCTTTCTCATTCATAAGGGAAGAGGAAAAATAGGACATTAAAATGTGCATTGGGGGGTTGGGAATTTAGTTCAGTGGCAGAGCGCTTGCCTAGCATGTGCAAGGCCCCTGAGTTCCCCTGCCCAAAAAAAAAAAAATGTGCATTGGTAGGAAGTGGAAGGGAAGTGCTATTGTGAGTGAATGGATTTCAGCAGGATGTATTAGAAAATCTGACTGTACTTATATTTCTCTTTATAATTCAAAGAAATCTTAATTAGGAATATAGAGTTGAAAGTCATATAACCAGGAAAAGCACGTTAGATATTATCATTGATAAAATGTAACTTCTAACAGAGATAATATGCTGGCTTCTTTATATGTATATACTTAATAAGGTAGAATAAATTTACAACAGGAAAATTTATTATCAGTGTCTAATTCCATTAATTGATAATATGAAAGAAATGAATATAACACTGTGTGTAGATATGCTTGATAAAGCACAGTAGCACACATAACAGTACAGCAATGATAATATTGTGATAACAATACTAAACACATTCAACTTCTATTGATATTTGTAATATGCTAATATCACAGATACACTTCCATATAATATTTGAAATATTTCCTATGTGAGATACAAATATTGATGTGTAGTCAGCTTTTCAGGGCTATGACCAAAGTATCTTATAAGATCACTATAGAGGAGGAAAAGTTTCTTGTAGCTCACAGTTCTGATGTTTAGTCTATGGTAAGCTCACTCCTTTGCTTTCGGCCTCAAATGAGGCAGAACATCATGGCAGAAGAGCACTGTTCACCTCATGGGGGCCAGGAAACAGAGACAGAGAGTGAAATGGAGAAGAAGCGACAGAGAAAATGAGCCCTTTCAGGTCACACCCTCAGTGGCCTACCTCTTTCAGCAATGCAATACCTACCCACAGTGATCACCCAGTCAGCCCACTTAAATGAGGATGGACTGATTAAATTACAGTATCATAATCTAATTATTTGACCTCTGAATATCCCTGCATCCACACAGAAGCAAGATTGGCCTTTTCTTTCAACATCATCCTCTAAGATTCTTCCAAATTACTAGACATAAAAGTAATTCATTCCTCTTTATTGGTGAAGAATATCTAATTGTGTAGAGCACAGTTTGGTTATTCTTTTACCAGTTGAAAACCTTTTGATTTGTCTCCAGATTTGGTAATCACAAATATGCTACTGGAAGCAGTCATGTGTATATTTTTTGTATGCATCCAAGTTTTTATTCCCATAGTAAAAATACCAAAGGATTGGCTTGTTGAGTCATTTGGTAGATTAATTTTTTACTTTATTAAGAACTAATAAACTGTTTTCCAGAGAGAATGTACAGTCTGCTTCCCCAAAAGCCATTGTGCAGGGGTACCAGTTGCATCACATTATAAACTATGCAGTTTTTAAATCCAAGTAGTTTTTGTTCTTTAAAGTATAAGAATTGTTTACATATGAATACACCATAAGGATGACAATTCATTATATTAAACACATGAATTACATGAGAAAGAACAATTATCATATTCTAGCCATTAAAAACATTCTAGGGTCTATGATTCAAACACTGAATAAAATTAAAATTTATATTTGATAAACATTGTCATCTTTCTGAATGACAAAATCTAATGTTGATGTTATAGTTAATAATTTGTAAGTAACTCTACTCTCTACAATGCAAAATACACATTTTTAACATAGTTTATGTATAGTTATCTAGACAGTAGAGATGACTTTTATAGTGTAATAGTATTCATTATATTTAAAAAAAACCCAACATTTATTAATTGTAGTTACATTATCTTGCTATTATACTAAGCAGAGATATCTTCCAAATTCTTTCTGAATTGTCATAATATCAGCTTGCTGATACTGTTTTCATTTGCTTGTTTTTAATATTAGTTTTGATTTGTTTGTTTAATTTTTGTACAATGACATTGAAAATACTGTGGATGAACTGTGCAATTTGCTAGCTAATTTTAAGGTCATCACAAAAGTATATGTTTATGTAACAGAAGAGTTCAATGAAGGAACAAACTATATAAACCAGAATCGAAAATCAGGGACTAGTAAGAAAAATCGATAATATATACAAATGAAATGAATGAAAATAGTTTAAAATACTGGAAAACAAATACCAAATTTCTAACACAAATGTAATTTAAATCAAGAATGAAACAGAGAAAGAGTGAAATGAAAAAAAAATTGAAGAATAATGTTCAAGTTACTATTAAAATAAGTTAAAGCTTCAGTATTTGCAATAAATCCCAAACGAAAACCAAGCTAATATATACATGTACTGGCTGGTCATGATAAAAGTGGAAGAAATTACAGATGAAATTTTAAGTTACCAGAGAAATGAAAGTCACAATAGTCTCACAAAAATGAACATTAACAGTAAAAACTGATTTCTCAACAGAAATGAAGGAATCAAGGAAAAAAGAAAAGCCCTGAAATAAACATTATAGCCAATAACTTCAAATTTTATAACAAATATATTCTTCAAAAAATCACTAAAAATTACTTTTACATGCACATGTTGCTTTAGTCATCTTTTTCTCTGTTGTGACCAAAAGACCAGACAAGAACAATTTTAGGGAGGAAAGGTTTATTTTGGAGCTCAGTTTCAGAGGTCTTAGTCTATAGCAGGCTGGTTCCACTCCTTGAGGCTAGAAGTGAGGCTGAATCTCAGCAGAGGAGTGTGCCAGAGGGAAGTGTTTCAAGGCACAGCTCGAGAAAGCAGAGAGAAACTCCACACCATATATAAAATATATACCCCAAAGGCACACCCCAATGACCCACCTTCTCCAGCTACACCTTACCTGCCTTCAGTCACCCTTAATTCTATTTGAGGATTAACTCACTTATTGCTTTAAAGCTCTTATAACCTGATGATTTCACCTCAGCCTTCCTGCATTGTCACACATGAGATTTTGGGGGGGGCACCTCACATTCAAACCCTAACACATGCATAAAGAAACCTAACGAAATGTGTCACCAGCAGTTAAACATTAAGGGAAGTAGTAGTTCTTACAGACTATGATCCCTTAATGGAAACACTAAAATACAGTCAGGAAGGAACAATAGAAATGAAAAAGGTGTATAAATAAATATGGAATTATAAAGTAATAATTCAAATATTTTGAATGCAAAATATCTGGAAAATATAAAAGACAAAGAACTGAAAGAAGCCAGCATGTTCTAAGTTCTTGCAGTATTGGAAAGGATTAAATAATGTTTTTCTATGTAAGATGACAAGAAGGAAAGTTGTAATATCAATAGTAGCTGCTGAAAGACATGTAAATAGTTAAGATGTGAATAAACTGAAAAGTTGAACAACAAATTATGTTCACTCCAAAAGAAGTTGAGAAGATCAGGGAAAAAAATAAAACAAATCATAGGTGTTCAACCAGGAAATGAATTCTAAGATGGAAGAGACCACAGTTCCACCTACAACAAATGCAATAATTAGAAACACTATAAACACCAGGAAAAGGCAAAATATAAACATGCTTAGAAATTTTAAATACAACAACATAGAAGTCATGAAAGCAAAAGGATGAAAAAGGGTAAGTCAAGCAATCTACAAAACAAACAAATTGATGTGGATGTATTCATACCATGAAATTAAACTTTGAACAGACAGAAATACTAGAGATAAAAGGATTTTTGAGTCTTAAGTCTATATGTATTTAGTAGTATAACTTCAAAATATATAAATTATGTATATTGATATTCGAATGTATCAACAGGCAAAATATCATCAAAACTATAGAAGGAGTAAAAAATTTAACTTGATTTGATTAAAGCATATATGACTTTGTACCCAATAATATCTGAATTCACACTTTTAAACTATACATAACATATTGGCCACAATCAACTCCACGTGATGGAAACCATACAACAAAATGATTGAGAACCACATCCTCAACAGATCCAACATATTGGAATCATTCATTTTGGTTTTGGACCAGTGGCAGAATTTTTTTTAATTCAATAACAAAATGATGTTTTCTAAATGCCTAAGTGACTGCAAATTCAACACTGTATTTTAATTTACATGTATAAAAAGATGACAGAAGAAATGAAAAAATATAATGAACTGAATGATATAGAAGTTGTTTAAATAAATAATAGTTTGAAATGAAGTTATGGGAATAAGAGGGGAAATTTCAGCCATAAATACATATGAAAAAAGAAAATTTTAAAAAATAATTATTTAATTCCCTGATTGAGGGGAAAGGAAAGCAATATCAATTAAAACTTCAATTAAAATCAAAGCATATTATGTGGAAAATAATAAAGGTAAAATTCAGCGAAATAGAAAACGTACAATAGAAAGAGTGACAGTCCTTGAAGTTGTTTCTTGTAAAAGATTGAATTTACCAAACTATTAAAAGTGGTCAAGTGAGGATACAAATCTCCAATTATTAATATCAGAAATTTTGGAAATCACAAACTTTATACAATGTATTTAACAGTTCAAATGAAATCAACAATCTTAAAATATACCAAATCTAACATGAAGATATATAAAAACATGAAGGATAATCTAGAACAAAATTATATCATTTAGTAATATTTCCCAGAGAAAATCTCACTGACTTCATCAGGGAATTCTTTTAAGTATTTAATTTTTATATAATCTTAATTCAATTTTTAACAAAATCATCCAAAGAATAGAAATATGAAGAACTATCTTTCCAATTCTTTTTGAGCCCAGCATGAATATGATCCTACCACAGTGCTATCTTGTTTTCTATTTCTGAACTGAAATAGAGGAATTGACAGGTTGATATTAGACCAAAGATACAGCTTCAATGTCCTGTGTATTACTGGCTTGCTATGATGGAGAGTAAGCCACTCTGTCTTGGGAAATGTATGTCTTAATAACATGATATCACATGACTAATATGAATATTTTTACTTACATTAATACCAATATTTATCTGGACTATACATGCATAAAGATAAATATATAAATGTTATTAGTTTTTAGATAAACATTTATAAATATAGATATGTGTACATATATACATATATCTATATTTTATGTAGATGTGTACAATGTACACACATCTATGTTTCTCTATATAAGTATTTATATATATGTACTTTCATATATCTATATATATATGCATTTTTATATATATGTACTTTCATACACAGAGAAAGACAGACTACTCACACAAAAGTTGGCATATACAAAAGGCTCTGTATGATAGAAGTATTAATAATAATGTTTTTGGTAAGTATGCTTATCTAATAATAATTATGATCATTTTCATTCTGTCTAATACATCTTGACTGTAGAGAAGTGTGCTTTTTAATAGTCCTCAAAAGCACTTATCCATTTTCTTTACATGTTTAATCACATTGATAAGATTCATGAAAAAGTACTCTTTGGTAAATATTTTAATATTTTATTTTGAGAGCCACTTTAAATGTTCTATATTCCATATCTTAATATGTTGTATTTAATCTTATCCTCTTATTCAATTTTTAATAACCTCTATTTCAAAATTAGGAGTACCTT
>PVKS010037922.1:0-18290 GCA_004027875.1 Aplodontia rufa
GAGGTGTTTCCTTCACCCTGTATCACAAAGACTTGTCTTTAAATTTTTACAGCTTCTTAAACCATTTTTCCATATAGAAAGCCACTTTCCCCAGCATAATCCATTTCCCTGTCTGATTCCTGTCGCCACCTCTATAGCATACCAAATTTCCATATTCTGTTTCTGGGTTTATCTCTTCTGTTTCCTTAATAGCGTACTTTGAAAAAAATCACATGAGTTCACAATATGCCCTAATAGGTGGCATCCTAATAGGTGATATCCTCAGCTTTGCTCTTGCTCTTCAGAACACCTGTCTCAGCTACTCACAGAACTTCACTCTTCCAGGCAAATTTTAGAATCAGCTTATCCAAAACCCCATTCCCTAAGACTTGGTGAGAATTACATGAGTTGACACCATCACAAAGCTACCTTCTATGGACATATTATATTTTCCATTTACTCAGTCCTTCTGTCTCATTTAGTAAGCTTTCTCTGGCACGCTTAAGTATGCTGATTTCTAGATAATTCCTTTCCTTCTCTAGTCTTCCTCTTTTTTTCCCTTGGGTGGGTGTTATCAGGGATTGAACCCATGGGTGCTTAACCATTGAGCCACATCCCTAGCCCGTTTTATTTTTTGTTTTGAGACTGGGTCTAACTCAGCTGCTCAGGGCCTCACTAAATTGCTGAAGCTGGCCTCCAACTTGTGATCCTCCTGCCTTACCTCCTGAGCAACTGGGATTACAGGCATGTGCCACCAAGCCCAGCTTACTCTTCTTCTTAAAAAAATATATATATATGTATATATATAGGTATATGTATATGTGTGTGTGTGTTCTCTAATTTAATAAGTGGTGAAGTTATCTTACTGTAGGACACCCAAGTTTTCAATATGATTCTTCTCATGATCCTCTGGTGACCCTCTGCATCACCTCTTCAATATGAGAGGATCCCAAAGATCTTGGAAGCTCAGATTTTTTACAAGCAAGGAAGGACCAGGAAGGCAGTGGTCACGTGGGCAGTTGCCAAGGTTGCTAATCTGTAGCTCATGCCAAAGCACCTGTGGGGTAACTTTTGGAATAAGGTGTGATGCAGAAAGTCGTTTTGACCTGAATTCCTCTTAAGGATATCACTATATGTATTTGAAAGTAATGTTCTTTAGAAACTTCTTGAAGTTTGGAGAGAATGAGAGATGATATTAATCTGCCTTCTGAGGAAGACTGGGGTGGCTTAACTACAGGACTCTACTTTCATTTATAATTATGCAAGCTTGGAGCTGGAGTCGAATTGCTTTTGATAGGTGTTGCTAAGTATTATCTCAAGGGGTCTCCCTTCTCAGTTGTTCCTTCATGCATCACCAAGCCCCTCTTCTAAACAACTCTTGAATAAACATTTATATAAAGGCAAAAGGAGACCCTATCGCCAGGTGTGGTAGCACACACCTGTAATTCCAGTGACTCTGGAGGCTGAAGTAGGAGGATCACAAGTTTGAGGCCAGCCTCAGCTACTTAGTAAGACCGTGTCTCAAAATTCAAAAAACACTGGGGATGTAGCTCAGTGGTAAAGCACCCCAGGGTTCAATTCCCAGTACCATCCCCCAAAGAAAAGAGAGACACTGGTTTATTAGTTGATCTGGACACCTACATATCTCAGGCTGGCAAGGTACGGGTAAAAGGGAGAGTCAGATGGACCACCAAGGTGGGAACTTGGGAATAGGCGCCAATATCAAAACCCTGTCCTAGGAACTGTGGCCCATGCAGGATGAAAAAGTCTACTGAAGTGGATAATGCTCCAGCTATTGAAACACCAGCCCAGACCCCAACAGAGAAACATGGCAGAAGATAAAAAGAAACTATTCAACCTCACCAGAAAGCAAGAGTAAGAGATTCTCCCCATCTGGTTGGCAAGGTTTCTGCCTCCTCTTTCCTCTCCTTTCTGTCCTTTCTCTCCATCCCTGCCTTCCATTCTTCCCTCCCTCCCTCCTTTCTTTCTTGATTCCTGCTATTGAGGGAGAGGTAAAAGGACACTTGTGAATTGGCACAGCTTCTCTGGAGGGCAATTGGCAGATTTTATTTAAAAAAACAAAAACAAAACAGCCTGAGGACAAGCACTCCTTTGGATCCAGCAATCCTACTTCTAAGAATTTTTCCTACGGAAATCATCAGAAGTGAACACAAACATGAATAATAGCAGCTTAACATTTACTGGGTATTCAATTCATTCTGCGCCCAGCGATTTGCTGCGCACTGTGCCCTAAAGGCATTTCGCCCTTACAGCAGCGTTCCAGGTGACAAGGATCATCGACTTCGTTTCCAGGGGAGGAAATTGAGACTCAGGGGTGTTTTAAGTTGCTTAGTTCAAGTAGCTGGTAAGTGACAGGCTGGGAATCAAACACTGGGGTCTTTAATGCAAACCTCCAAATTAAAATCCCACGCAAGGAATCAGCGTGGTATCTCCTGAAACTCTGCATTAGAAGGATGCTCTAGGAACTGGGATGAGGCTGAACGGGGCAAGAACGGGGTCCCGGGTTTGATCTCCAGCACGGGGTGGGGACAGGGGCAGGATCTAGTATTGTTAAAGCAGCAAAAATTCAGAAATATGTTAAATAAAAAGCAAGGAATGATTAAATACATCATGTAGAATCCTGTGATCTAATACATAGTCCTTAGGAATAATTTTTGAGGGGTGGGAGTATAGCTTAGTGGTAGAGCACTTGCCTAACGTACGTGAGGCCCTGGGTTACACACACACACACACACATACGCACGCACACGCACGCACGCACACACAATTGAACACACACCTCACAGAGTTTTGAAAGAATATGGACATGGAGAAATATTCACGAAATATTCAACAAAAAAACAATGTGAAACAATTATGCCCCATTTTAATTTTAAAAGTACATACATGCGGGCTGGCGCAGTGGCTCAGCAGTTACGGCGCTTGCCTGGCGTGTGCAAGGATGCGAGTTTGAGCCCCAGCACCACGTACACAGTGAAATATCAGAACAACAAAAGCCGCATGAAAAACTAAGTAGCATTGATTCTTTCTTTCTCTCACTGGCCCTCTCTCCCTTTTTAAAAACAAAAGTACATATATGCCATTGTCATCAATTCAAAAATAGGGAAGCCTAGTCTGATGGCCAAGGATCGGGAAGGAGGAGCCTTCCACAGGAAGCCTGCCAGGTGCTGGAGTGCACTGAATCTCCAGCGGGCTTGTGGTCACGTGGGTAGATACACACGTAAAAATTCATCCAGTGTGTATAGTTAAAATGTGTGTGCTTCATAGAAATTTATATAATTTATGTCACTAAAAGAAATGAATAGATGCCTAGAAAAATCCTGGAGGAGAAGAATGGAACAACGTTAGCAGGGATTGTTGCTAAGTACTGTATCATTTTCATTTTGCTTTTTATACTATTCTGTAATTTTCTTTCTTTCTTTTTACAATGAGTTGTAGTGGCTTCATAATCAGAAAAAAGAGCACCAAGTACATGGGGGAGGGGAAGATGCACAGGGGAGCCAGGAGAGGCCTGGAGGGGGGCAAGTGGTCAGCGCTGGGCACCCACCTGAGCCTGGTTTTGCAGGCGGGAGCCACGGTCCAAAGATAGAACCCTGGAGGGAAGCCCAGCCCCAGCCCCACTTGGAAGGCAAAGCTGAGGGCCATGCCCTAAAGGAGCCTTAGACCACTGGAAACACCACCCTTCAGCCAGATTCCTCTGACTTTAAAATCCGTAAGTGCTGCACAGAAGTGTCCTGGTCACAGTGACAACTCATTGTTCAGCTGCCAGTTGGACGCCTAGTTGCTCACTGGTGATGACATCATGCCTCCAGGGAGCATGCTGGCTGTCAATCAAGAGCCTTTTCCGGGCAGCAAGCCATCTCTGCCTCCTCTCCCTTTAAAGGGACATTTTTTGCTTGGGTAAGAGAGCTGAGCTTGGGCCACTTTGATACTTTCTGTCCATGTAGAGAGTGATTCTAGGGCAGTGGAGAAATGAGGAAGGTAAAAGGTAGATTATTGTGAGTATTTCCTGTGATCCAGCCTCAACTTACTCATGGCACTAAAATTTTACCAACTAAGGGGTAGGTCAGAATAAAGGATTCAGGTATAAAAAGAAATTTTGGTATAGGAGGTTATTGATAAATATAAATGACATTTAAATATAAAATGAGGAAAAAATAGCTGTGAGAATAGCAGTTCTTTCCATTATCTTATAATACCAATTTTATTGAAGTCATCAAATGTGTCTATCTTAAAAAAAAAAAAACAGATTCCCTAGCCTCTGTTTCAGCAAAGGATAGCATATAACTGTTATGATCAGTCAGATATCCACAAGGAGTTTGTGAAAAAAATTTTCCCTTTCTGATGTAGTTGTTTTCTCCTTGTTTTTAAGAGGAATAAGAGCATGATGGCCGGAGCTGCAGCAACTGTATTGTAATCCTGAGAACCATTCCCCCCAACCCTAGAGAACAGCTGAGAACCCGAACCTGACCTCCTGGGACAGCAAAGCAGTGGTAGTGACTGCCCTAAGTCTTCATTAATGATTTCTTTAAATCGCTGGCTGCTCAGGTTTTCTATAGCTCAATACTAAAACAATCTTTTACTGGTTCATCCAACAATGTAAAAACAATAACAGAGCCAACATAAAATGGAAAGTTTGGTCAGAAGAACCTGCAGAATGAGAGCAAGTAGGCACCATCGCAATTTTAAGAAGCTGTTTAGGACAAGGATGGCTGCAGTCCGATAATGTTTTCTGATGGGATCTTTAAGGAGCTAACTTCTCTTTTGGTGGAGAAATAGCTATGTAAATAAAGTTCACACATTCTTTTTTTGCTTTCACTCTTACAGTTTCATTAAATCCACATTAAAAATAACCTTCAAAACTTAAGAAGAGTATTCTAACATGAAACAATTTTTTCCACAAGCGTTTCTAATACCTATCCGTATAAATGCATTGGAAGGTGATTGGAACGATGCTCACCTCATTTGACTCACACTCGCTTCAAGCTTTCGTTTGTTTGTTTGCTTTGGGTTTTAAGCTTTGAGGTTTGAACTGATTGTAGATTTACAGAAAAAGTTGCAAAGATAGAACCCAAAGTTCCCGTTTACCCTCCATCTGACTCCCTCTGGTGATAACATCTTAGATACCATGGTACGTTTGTAAAAATTATAATTTGACTTGGTGGTTGGTGTGATATCACTAAGTACACTACACATTTTGTTCAGATTTTCCAATTTTTCTGCCGATGTTCTTTTGCTGTTCTGGTTTCTTAACCAGGACATCCCCTTACATTTAGATGTCATGTCTCCTGGCTGATGACAGTTTCTTAGTCTTTCGCAGCCTTGATCCTTTTGAAGAGCAGTTGGTCATTCCAGAGACTTCTGTATTTTAGGTTTGTCTGATGATTTTCCCATGATTCAACTGAGGTTATAGGTTTGGAGGGAGAACTCCACCACAGAGCTATCTCATCCCATTATATTGGAGGACACATGGCACCCACCTGATGTCTCCCCAGTGATCTTGACCTTGATCCCTTTGCCTTTTCTATTTTACTCTCTGTACTTTTCCATATTGCTTTAATTCCTTATAATGAGTATCCAAAAAGAGTGAATCTGGAAGTGTTTCATAAATTGAAGAACGCTGCAAATGTGAGAGTTAATTTTTTTTTATTAGAAGGAGAGAATTAATGTCCAGGGCTTGGCTGAGAAAGGGAAGAGAAGATAAGTATAGCGGCAATATTAATGTTTAATTGGTCTGGAGGCTAGCCAGGGTGGCAGAGAAAGATGGAGATGACTTTGAGATTTATGTAACTGCTAGAGGAGCAGAGAATTAGGGCCTCTGCTAGATATTTTTAATATGATTTATTTCCTTTTAGCCTGTAGCTCTGGGTTAGAGTGGAGGCCACCCAACCAGCCTAGCCAGAAATGGTTAAGTAACCCAGGAGAGTTGATTCTGCTGGGAAAGCAGGGGCTGTGGAACTGACACGGACGAGGGACCTCCAGGTTCCACCTCAGTCACTTACTCCCCACGTCTCTGCCAGCGACTATGATGATCATCTCCCCATTTTATGGGGAAATTGAGACTCAGAGAAGTTATCCACCCAAAGCCAACTGCCTGCTGGCCCTCAGACCCCAACCAGGCCCTGTGCTGGGAAGGCACAGGAGGATTACTGTTGGAATCTAGATCTCTGTGACGTCAAACCCAACTTATTTCCCCACACTTCACCCCACGTGCTTTCTAGGCAGGACCATGAGCAGGTGTGGGAATCCCAATCCTGGGCAAAGATCATGGGTTTTGGCAACCGTCCTCTATCAGTAGAGTTTTTCGTGTTCTTTAGAGTCTCTCTGTCTCCTTAGATCACAGAGTCACCTGGCGTGAATCCCCAGGTCAAGACCCCACTATCCTCTAGATGACTTAAGCAACTGCCTTCTCTAGTTGGACGGGTCAAGAGCTTGGGTAGCTAGGATAACCTTTCCCTGGCCCCTTCTTGGCAGGGTACTGGGATGCAAAGAAAAACAAAGGAAAAAAGGATGGAAAGAGGGCAAAAGAATGGAGAAGAGAGAAATTGCTCAGTTCGGGATCCCTTCTTCCTGCTGGCCCCTATGGCTGGCTCGTTTTGCCCAGGGGGACGGATGTGAGCCAAAGAAGCCTTTTCTATTGAAGCCAGTTTGGTTTCTGTAACTTAAAACCAATGTTTCCTGTACACTGTGTACTTTACCCCAGCTTCTGCTCTCCCATAATGTCACCATGCCTGGGGGGGTTGCCCGTCTGGACCCCTAGGCCTATTTCATGAAGTGTTCTGAACCCAGCTCAGGACCAGGGATTGAATCCCATTTTCTCCACCAACAAGCTACACGGCTTTGAGCAAGGACTTTATCTTCCTGAGGTCGTTCAACCTGGAAAAGGCAAATGAGACCATCACTGCAATGCATATAAGAATCAGACAAGCTGATGTGTGCCCAGTGCTTAGCAAGAAGCAAACTCAGCTCAGCATTCACTATTGGTAGCTGTGATTGTTGCTATTCACCTTTCCTAGCTAAATGGCCACAGTTTATTGATTTCCCAATTCCATGAGACATCTGCTGGCCTGAGCCATTTTTTTTTTATTACCAAGCCACATAACTCTTATGCCACTGGCAACTAGTAGATAAGTCTCCCCAGGGGAAGGATCCTATGTCAGTCACTTTAGTGTCAATCAAAGGATTAGAATTGTATGGCCCATGTCTAGTGATGTGCTGGTGAACATTTAAAAACTAGACCTCCAAAAATAAAGCAATATCCCACCTTGGCTGATTTCAAGCTATCAGTTTGGTGGTACTAAACACAGAGTACTAATTGACTCTCATGAGACGGATCTACCCCTACCTGTCCAGGAAAAAATCCTCCAGGAAGGGAAGAAGGGCCCCAAACGCATTCAAAAACTCATCTACAAGTGCGGAAGATGAATGGTGGAACGTGTCTGATGTCAGGTTCTCCAGAACTACTTCTTCTTCTCCTTCTTCTTCTTCTTCTTCTTTTTCAGAGTGAAAGAGATTCATTTTCATTTATGTTGTCATCTGGCTTTTGTTTTTCCAACAGTTCGTTGTGTAGGTGGTGCTGGGGTTTGAACCCCGTCCTTGTGCATGCCAGGCAAGCGTGCTACCGCTGAGCCACTGCTCCAGCCCCTGAAGTAGGATCTTTGTGCAGTGATTTATTGAGGGACTTCTCAGGGGAAACAGGAGAGATAGCCAGGCAAAAAGATGTGTTCAGCTAAAGTCGAGCCTCAGCCCCATGGCACGGGAGGTGCTGGAGCACGGACCCTACTGCAGCAGAGTCGCCCCAGCATGGGAGGAGACAGGACATTTGGACACCCCACTTAGAGTGAAGGCTGCCTTCAGGGTCAGGGGTGACTGCTCTGGCATTTCCTGATGGCTGAAGGGACTTCTCAGAAGAAGGGGTCAGCTGTGACCTACGAGCAAAACAGCAGGCGGGTGGGGGGACCAACCTGGGACAAGGCACCTGACTGGGACCCAGTCTGTTCTCTGGTGATCACCTTTCTGGAGAAAGTGACAGGATGGAGATGCTAGGCCCGGGGAAGCTGCTCCTGCTGCTGGCCACCGAGGCTCAGCTGGATGGGTGGAGGTGGTGGTGGAGACAATTGGCGGCTTGGTGGGGGCAGTGCTGATGAGGGTGACGACAGATGCAGGTTATGGTGGGAGTAAAGATCACAAACACCAGAATCCTTATTTCGTCAAGGTTTGTCTCTTTCTGCTATGTTTTCTCTTTCTACAATGAAACGATTTAGAATTTCCTCCTGTCAAAACCAATGGATGAGAACACGACTGATTTGAAAGACATTCATCCGCCAGTGAAGCCATGCTGCGTGTATTTTTTTTAAACAATGCACATGTTCCCTGGAGGCTGCAATTTATTCTATTCACTACTATATGTCACAGTTCACTGTGAAGTGTAGGGGCGTGGTGACTTCAGACTTCTTAGCACGTCAAACCTATGAGCGGAGTTTAACACGCCAACGTCGTGCCAGGAAGCCCTGCAGATTGCTGGAACTGCCGCATCCCGCATACAGGTGGGATTGCTCCCGCCAGCCAGAGGGCCTTGCTCACAAGCCTGAGGGCTTGGTGGCTTGGGCGTGTGGGTACACAGATCAGTGTGCGGGCAGAGGGTGTGAAAGGCCCGGAGTCTGGGCAGCTGCTTCTCTCCCTTGGTGTCTGCCAGGGTCTCATCCTCCTACCTGCCCAGGGGAAGCCCCCATGGCACAGATGAGGTTCATCCACTCGTTCTTTAACAGATATCCATGCACTAATCCAGGTGCCGAGGACACACAAGGAAGAAGACAAAAATCCCTGCCTCCTAGAGCTGATGTTCTAGTGCATGGCTCATTCTGTTTTTTTTGTTTTCTTTTTTTTTTTCTGAAAGAAGGACAGTGAGAGAGAGCGAGAGAGAAAGAGAGAATCAATTTTTATTTAGTTTTTCCTGTGGCTTTCATTGCTCCAACACTTCATTGTGCTGGGGTTTGAACCTGCACCATCACACATGCCGGCAAGCTCCGTAACCGCTGAGCCACTGCTCCAGCCCCAATGTGGCTCATTCTTACCACACACGGATGAGGAAACCCAGTCCTGATGAAATTCATTGACTTGATCAAAGACAGATAGCAAGGGGCAGAGCTCAGATTTTAACTCAGGTCAGCCCGATCCCAAAACACATGCCCTTGACTAATTCTATACTCTAGGTTTCTTTCTTTTTTGCTTTTACTATGCGACGTCTTCCTGGTTTTGTTTTGTTGTTTTTGTACTAGGTCCTTCTGGCAACCACTCTTCCCAACACCACCTGGAAAGGCTCCCTTCAGCTGAGGAAAGAGCTCGTGACCACGCCTTGCCATTCTGTGCTCCTTTCTTCTACCCAGACCCCCGCTCCAGGTCAGTGTTTGAACTGTGCCTATGATCCTATAAGTCATCTTGGATTCCTCCAGCAAACATTTTTTTTCCTTCTGGTTCTACCGAGTCCACTTCTGTTGCATGCAACCAAGGAACTGGGTTGACACAGTCACTTCATCCTCTGAGTCCCAGTTTGGACTCCAAGCAAGTTTATCATCTGTTAACTCATATCACAGGAAGACAGAGAAAGGAGATCTTGTCTAATTGAGCTGGGCTCTGCCAGCATCCCTGGTTTCTAGCCCCTCTTTAGACCCCAACTTTCCTGGAGACACTCCCCACTTCTGCACTGGGACTGCTGGACACGCAGATGCTGCCCACTCAGCAAAAGCAGAGGCAGAGTCTGAGCTGTAATTGAGCTTCCCTGAGAACCTACACATGCATTCTCCGAGGCTCTAGCTGAAGACAGCGGCACTTAACAGCACTCATGTTCCAGACAGGACAGGACAGGCGATCGCTCAGCAAGTTCACAATCCTCCCCCGGGTCTGCTTTCAGGTCATCACATGTGCTCATTAATGCCACATTAATGTCTGCATTATTGGACACGGAAGAGACCTTTCTTGGAGAACTTATCAGTCAGCAGTGCATTGAGTTGTATGTAACCATGAAATCTAACTAAATAAAGGCTTATTTATATCACCTCGGAAGATGTCCAGAGGTAGGCAGTCCAGGATTTCAAAGAAATCCTTAAGGACAGAAGCTCCTTCTATCTTCCTGCTCTGCTACCCTTAGCAAGGAGTTATTTCCTCATAGTCGTAAGATGGCAGCCCAACTTCCAGAAATCTCACCTACATTCCAGGAGGGAATAATGGCAAAAGTGAAGAAAAAGGGCATGTGCCTATTGAGTTCCCCTGCCCTTTTGTATGAAGAAGACAAGAGCTTCCCAGGGAGCCCCACCCAGATTTCTACTTGTATTTCATTGATCAGAACCAGGTCAGAGGATCACACTAGCTACAAGGGAGTGCAAGAAGGTATTTTTAACTGGGCCCACTGTCATTCAAAGAAAATTGGGCTTCTGTTACTAAGAAAGAAGAGGGAGAATATGCGTTGATTTCACAACTGTACTGTCTATCACAACTGGTGACATGGGGATGAGTTTTCAATGAAAGATTCCTCTGAGGTTCTCGGGAAGAGGCAGGAGAGGACCATTTCCAGAATGCTCATGTGTAAGTTAGAGGGTGGATGGTGGCCATAGGACTGGTTCATAGCCCCTCTCATGACCCCACTGTGATCCACAGAGAAAACTAGATGTGCTAGTGAGGTTCTTATCTGTCACTAAACACCCGACAAGAACAGTTTAGAGGAGGAAAATTTTAATTTGGCTCACAGTTTCAGAGATTTGTTCCGTGGGGGTCAACCCCATTGCCGTGGACCCAAGGTGAGGCAGAATATCATGGTGGAAGGGGGTGGTGGAGGAAAAGGAGCAGAGAGAACGAGGAGAAAGGTAAAGACCACACACAGAAGATGAACCCTTCTGGGGCACATTCCCAGAGACCCTCCTCCTCCAGCCACACCACCCACCCACAGGTAACACCCAGTTAGTCCGTTCAAATGAGGATGGACTGATTAGGTAACAGCTGTCATAATCCAATCATTTTACCTCCAAATATTCCTGAATTAACACAGGAACTTTTGGGGGACACCTCATGTCCAAATGGTAACACCAGAGCACACCCCTCACTGGTCTCTTCTGAAGGGTCAGTAACCCAGTGGCACCCTGACCACTCTTTCTGAAGTGGCTGCACTCCTCCCTCCCTGTCCTCGTGTCTCACTTAATTTCCTTAAAAAACAGCCATAATTACATATTTTTGTTTCCTAGGCTCTGTGCTAGGAGGAATGCTTCCTGAGGGCAGGGACTGTCTGATTGGTACATTGCTATATCCCAGGCCCCTCAATAAATAATGTTAGTCTGAAATGAGTTGGTGAATTATCCATTGAATTAAGCCTCTTCAAGGACTTCAGAGGGAATGTTGTTAACACACGTGCTCTAGCTAGCGGGGCTGTTGATATCTTAAACGAAAAAAGGGCCTTCAGATATGGAAGTTAGACAACATGGAATTGTCTGTGGCTTCTAGACTTGTCTGGTCATCAGCATGTTAAAAGAAATTTCTTCAGAAGGCCAATAGCTTACTCTTAAAGAGTTCCACTCAAATGATCTGGGGAGGAAAGTCCAGAAAAAATTACTATTTTTATAAAGTAAGCATTTCATAAATCTAATGAAAGCTATCAAAATAATAGCTACCTCTTAGAATTCTGAAGTTTAAAATATGGCTCCTAGTGCTTGACTATTATCATTTGCATTCACCTTCCACTTATAGTTCCAAAGAGAATATTATTACAGATATCCTAACCTTTCCTAAGGACCTAAGGACCCCTCTTTCAGCTTTTTTCTTTCTTTCTTTCTTTTATTTTTATTTTTTGCTGTGCAGAAGATTGAACCAGGGGCCTTGTGCATGCTAAGCAAGTGTTCTACCACTGAGCTACATATCCATTCTCAGGTATATTGATTGAATGATTGATTCTAGGGGTTGAACCCAGTGGTCTTTTACCTTTTTAATTTTTATTTCAAAACAATCTTGCTAAGTTAATTAGGGACTGCTAAATTGCATAAGCTGGCCTGGAACTTGTGATCCTCCTGCCCCAGCCTCCCAAATCACTGGGATTATAGGCATGTGCCTAGCTAGTATAATATTTTTTTTAAAGAGAGAGAGGGACAGTGAGAGAGAGAATCAATTTCATTGTCTTCACATGTCTTTTGTTGCTCCAAGACTTGTGGTGTACGTGGTGCTGGGGTTCGAACTCATGTACTTGTGCATGCCAGGCAAGTGCTGTAACCACTGAGCCACCACTCCAGCCCCTAGTATAATACTTTCAAATAAATAAAATTCCATGCATGTGATTATAAAAGAAATTTATAGATGTTCCCCAAGTTATATAAATAAGGTTTTTTTTTACTTTATGTTGGTATGAAAACAATAAGCATTCAATAAAAGCCATACATTGAATTTTAATCTTTTCCCAGGGGAAAAGATAGTCTCTCTCTCTCTCTCTCTCCAAGCTGGGCAAGAGCTGTGAGCCGCAGCTCCCAGGCAGCCAGGCAATCAGAGGGTGAAACATTTGATCCTCTACAGTGTACTGTGTTGCTAAGCTATGATGTCCAACAGATATTAAATGCATTTTTGACTTAACAATAATTTCAACTTGCTATTGGTCTATTTTGATGTAGTCCCATTGTGAGTTGAGGAACCTGTATACACTGAAATGCAGTTATCAAAATATTTAAAACACAAATCCATCATAGGATAATATATTGCTTCTATATTACAAGCTTCAGCAGCATGTTTGATAAGAACTATAATTTCAAAGTCATGATGAGCATAAATGATATTTTGAAATAACTTCAACAAAAGCAATGTGATAGGAAAATATCTGATTTCTATAGGTGATGAAATACCAGGTACTTAATTACTACTGTGATGATCTGTTGCTTATGTTCATGATCAAAGGAAGTGCTACCTTTCAGTTGCAGTTTGTGAAAATAAAGACTGTATTTCTCACCCAGCTTCAGGAACCTCTCAGTTTAATATGTGATTCCATGGATTTTTGCCTAAGCTTGTTTATCTCTTTGGGTTTTTACTCACTCATTCCAGGCTTTCCCCAAATCTCTCATGATCCTTGGCTGTCTGCTCCTGTAGAAGGACTGGACGCAGAAGCGGTGAGCTTGTGAGGAGGGCTTGTTGACCGTGAGCTTCAGCGTGCCTACACATTGGGAAGTCCAATGTCAATGTCAGGAGCTGCAGTTCTTCCTTCTGAGCTGGTCAAATTCTCCAGAAGACTCTCTGAACTCTTCAACAGAGGGTGATCCTCCCTGGGAAAGTGTAACTCTTCTTTTATCTTTTTCCAGAAGTCTCAGTATCTGTTCAAGGATGGTCAGGGGCCAGCATTCTGGAATGTAGACTGGGAAAGAAGCCAGAGAGGCAGAGGCAGCAGGGCCTCTCGGCCTCCTCCTGGCCTTGTCTTCCACTCTGCCTGGGGGCTCTCCATCCAGTCTCCCTCTCTCTCACTCACTACTGCTGTGATAGTAATGTGTGGCCTCCAGCCACATGCAGCCACTGAAATTTAAATAAAATAAGCTTTCAGCTTCCCCGGGGTTCTGGTGGCGTTTCCAGTGCTCCATGACCACTCATTAGCAGAGGCTGGTTGCTGAATTTCCATCATTGCAGGAAGTTCTATTGAACAGGACTGCTTTAGAGCAGGGACTGGTCAGCTTTTTCTGTGAAGGGACAGAGTAAATAAAAAAAAATTTTTTTTTGGCTTTTCATGATGGTCTGCAGTGCATCTATGCAACTCTGTCACCAAAGCTTGAAATTCAGGAACATGCATTGGGACATGTGGCTGTGTTCCAATAAAACTTTATTTATGTATATTGAAATTTTCACACATCATAAAATATCATTCTCCTTTTGCTTTTTTTGGGGGGAGGGGGTTTTAATACCAGGGATTGATTTAACCCAGGGGTGCTTACCTACTCAGATACATCCTCAGCCTTTTATTATACTTATTATATTTTGAGACAGGGTCTTGCTAAGTTGCTCAGGGCCTCGCTAAGTTGCTGAGGCTGGCTTTGAACTTGTGAACCTCCTGCCTCAGTCTCCAAATTGCTGGGATTACCAACATGCACCACCCCACCCAGCTCCTCTTGTTTTTTTTTTTTTTTAAGACAGAGGGGCAGTGAAGGAGAGAAAAAGAGAATCAATTTTATTTAGTTTTCATGTGGCTTTCATTGCTCCAACATTTCGTTGTGTACATGGTGCCTGGGGTTTGAACCCACGTTCTTGCTCACTCCAGACAAGTGCCATAACCACTGAGCCACTGCTCCAGCCCCTCCTTTTGATTTTTGTTACAACTGTGTAAGAATATAAACTATCCTTAGCTTCTAGGCTGCATATAAATAGGCAGCAGGCTGAACTGAATCTCTAGATCACAGTTTGCTAACCCCTGTCTTGGTGAATTGCCACGTTATGGAATCCCAGTACTGTTATTTCAGTAAGTGCAGGGAGAAAGCAGAAGCTAAGATGTGCAGTCTGTTTTTGTTTTTTCCAACCTGGAAGTCTGATCATCTATTCAGGTCCAGTCTTTCCCCCTGTACTTTGGAATTTGTAAGCATAGAGCCCCATCTTTCCTATTCACCCTTCTCCATCTTGAGCCCAGCACAATGCTAAACATCTAATAGGCTCTTAGCTGATAGTGCTGAATGATCAAATGCTGACCAAGCCACCCTCTGCATATAATTTGACTTTTCACTTAGATCTGGTTTCAGGAAAGAATGTACAGGTCATGCTAATGAGACTATTCCAGTCTACTTAACAATTATGTTTCTTGTTCTCAAGGAATACATTGACATTCTGATTTTCCACCGTGGTCCCAGGAGCTTGGTAAATGTAATTCTACTTCTGAGAAAAGACATCAGCTTCTAAGCCTGTGTAGAATCAAACAAATCTTGGTTACAATAGTGTTTGTCACAATTAAATTTAATAAGACACATAAAGATGGGGGAAGTGATCCAGAGGACATTGGTACTTGGAGAATTTTGAATTCTGTGTTGAAATCACTCTCAGCAAGATAAGGAAGAGTAGGTTATGCAGAATGTTAACATGGCCATGACTGCAAAGGGACAACAGGGCAAGAGCATCATTGGGAACTGGTCTGATGGGACAAAAGCCACAGATTATATCAAAACTATGCATGTCCCTGAAGAGTAGTTACCTGTGGGGTCACTGACTTGGGTGGGGCATGAAGGAGCCTCTCTGGGTGCTGGGAATGTTCCTTAGCTTGATCTGGTGGTGGTTTCACAGGTACACACATATGTTCAGGTTCGTTCGGCACTTTTCCATATGGGAGCTATTGCTTAATCTAGAAAAGGAAATGTAAATCAAAACCACAATGAGTATCCACTCACACTCATTAGGATGACTACTACAAAAAAACAATAAATAAGTAAAAACAAGTATGGTAGAGATTATGAAAAAGTTGGGCACTATCACTGGGAATATAAAATGATGCAGCCACTGTGGAAAACAGAACAGCAGTTCCTTAGAAAATTAAAAATAGAATTACCATATAATTTAGCAATTCCACTTCTGGATATATTGCTCAAAAGAATTGAAAGCAGGAGCTGGAGCAGGGTCTCAGAGGTTTCGGCGCTTGCCTTGCAGGTGCAGGGACTCGGATCTGTACCTCAGCACCATGTACCCAACGAAGTGTCTGAGCAACGAAAGCCACATGAAAAACTAAATAAAAATTGATTCTCTCTTTCTGTCTCTCTCCCTCTCACTGTCCCTCTCTCTTTAAAAAAAAAATCGAAAGCAGAGTTTTGAAGAGAGATTTGTGTACTCGAGTTCCTAGCAGTGTTATTCACTGTGGCCCAAAGTGGAAGGAACCTGAGTGTTCACAGATGGATGAATGAACAAGCAAAGTGACACACACACTAGATACACCATGCAGCCTTTGGAAGAGGGAGATTCTAACAACGCTACAGCAAGGATGATGCTTGAGGGCACTGCGCTAAGCGAAATGAGCTAGTCACAAAAAGACGAACGCTTGTGATTCCACGCATATGAGCTACGCAGAATGGTCCCATGGGAAGAGGGGCCCTGGGAGAGATTACTGCATAGATTTAGAGTTTCCATTCTGCAAGAGTTAAAAGAGGTCCTTAGATGATGATAATGGTAGAGCAACCGTTTGTACTTGATGCCTTTGAAATGTGCGTTAGAAATGAGAAGATGGTAAAATCTACATGTATCTGACCATAACTTTTCAAAAAGAAGAAACAAAAAATATGTAATTTTTTTCCTGATTATTACAGCTGCTGACTCCTTCCCCATGTTGAATAATATTTCATGGGAAGACATTTGGCCTTCTGAGAGATAAAATTTTGAGACTACGTAAGTTATATATATATATATGACCTTTAATCCATAAGACTTATAAGTTTAACTAAGTTATAAAACATATTTGGCCACTTAAGTTGTAAAAAAAATAGAGATGGCCAGTTCTGTGCTGTTTTCTTTTTTGTCCAATAATGTGTAAATTATTCACCAGGAGGACAGCATCTCTGAACACACAGTCATGCTGGGACCTCACTCACAGTGGCTGCTACTCTAAAGATGTACCTGGTCTTTGGTAGGTCTGACCCAATCGTACCTTCCAGCTTTGTTTCATTCACACCTGAAAGACAGAGTGCTGGTCTTGAGTAAACACACTGTTAAGGAAGTCCACCCTGAAGCTCGTATTGGTAAACAAGCGAGCAGCCTTAGCAGGTCACACCTTTTCACCCTGGTGACTCTGTATCTGCTGTAAATATGTATTACTTCTTTAATTAGGAAAACAACCAAGCATTTACATGGGGCTTGCTAGGTACCAGTGACGACTCTTAGTATTTTACCAATGTTAGTTTATTTTACCTTCATTAACAACCCTAAGAGGTAGATGAGACTATTGTCACCAACCCACTGTGCAAATGAGGAAGCCAAGACACAGAGCAGTTAAGTAACCAGCTCAAGGTGAGCTTGTAAGTGGAAGAGCCGGGACTTGAACCCAGGCAGTCAGCTCCTGAGCCTGTGCCCTCAACAGCATGCCCCCTCCAAGCCTGAATGGATGCGTTTCTAGGTATTGGGGAATGTCTTACTTTTTTTGCACTGCTATAACAAAATGCCTAGACTGGGTAAATTATAGAGAACAAAAATGTATTTGCTCACAGTTCTGGAGGCTGGGAAATACAAGATCAAGGTGCTAGTAGATTTAGCAACTGGTAAGGGCTGCTCTCTGCTTCCAAGATGACACTTTCTTGCTGGTCCTCACAAGGCAAGGTGGCAAAGAGAGGCAAATGCTGTGTTCTCACATAGCATAGAAAATGGAAGGACACCAAGGACCCAGCTAACTTGCTTGGGTCTTTTTTCAAAGTGCTAATCCCATTCAAAAGGGCTTCACTTAATCACCTCCTAAACTACCTCATTGGGCCCTAGGTTCCAACATGTGAAGACTGAGGGGACACATCTACTCTAACGGCAAGAGAGAAGTCCTTCACGTCTCCTTTCTCCTTTTGTCTCCCCTCCCAGTCCCCGCCCCTGTCTTTTGAGGGTAAGTTTGCAGTTTTGATCTGGATTGGCCTGATCATGCATTACACATTTTTTGACACTGTTTTAAAAATAGTTATGTCTATAACCATGGTTTTCAGGCTTTCACATATATAATTTTTTTCCCAAAAGTGTTGGGCAAAGACTTCTGCTTCCAGTCATAGAAGAATAATAAAGGATGGATGTATCCTTTCTTAGACAATTAGGAAAGCAGGCAAAATTACACAAAATGAGGGTTTTCATGTGCAGCCATACATTTCAGATTTCAGTCAATGGTCGGCCACATAGACCACGGTGGTCCCATAAGATTATATCACCTAGTAATATTGTAGTCAACTTATTTGCCCGTAAGTACACTCTATGATGTTGTTACAACAACACAATTGCCAAATAATGCGTTCCTCAAAACTTATCCCTGTCATTAAGCCTCAGGCGACTGTATGGGATAACAGGCAATAGAGAACTATGATCCTTGAGAGAAAGGAAAAATAGAAGCCTTGTTATGACCCCTTACGGCATGGGGACAGGGGCAAGGATGTAGCCCAGGAAAGGGAAAGTCAAACAGTTTTAGGAGAGCAAGGTGGCTAGAATTTACAGAGTGTTGGAGAGGAGTGGAGAATTCTCTACTTCAAAGACGTCCTGTTGAGGCTATGGCTGAGTAATGATCTTCACAGGAGTGAGGAGGAGGAGGAGAAGGAGAGGGAGAGAAAGAGGAGGAAGAGGAGAAGGAGGAGGAGGAG
>PVKS010037923.1:0-18295 GCA_004027875.1 Aplodontia rufa
CATCTTCCCGGTCAATGATAGTCCCTGACGCCACCAGCATGATAGTCCCTCATTGGCTGAAATAAGCTAGCTTACCAATTCACTATTGGTTCCTTAGTAGCCTGTTCTCGATATATCTACTGATGTGCGGGAAGAATAAAGTAGGATAGTTTCAAGCCGCCATCCACGTGTGTCTGAGTTTCCTTTCCCGGCCGCCGTCTGTCCTGCTTGGCCCCTTCCGAGCAGAACATCCAGCTAAATCGGGTCGTTTAGCCTACTGTCGGCTCCAGAACGCTTCAGCCCCCCAACATTTCTCAGGATGATTAGCTGAAATTTTGTTAAAATTTCAATATTAGATTTAATTTGCAGAATTGATGGGAACATGTTGACTGCATCTTCCTACTTAAGTGTGCCTCATTTCTATTTACAATACCTTCTCAGAAATTAGAAAAATCAGAGATAATTTTTCATTGATGCCTTTGTCCTCAATGGTTTTGCTTACCAATGCAAGCTATTCTTCTTTCAGTTAAGTGAACTCTTATTAGTCCAGTCCCTCTCACCAACATATTTCATAGCCTTTCATCTCACATGACATGGAAGATTTATAAATTATTTCTTTATTTCCTTTCTCCTCTACCAAAAGGCATAAACCAAACTATAATCCAGATTATCAAACACCCTTTTATGTTACCTCAAATTTTTTGGGGAAAGAATTTAAAATATTTACAATCTTCATTATCTAGAACTAAGTCAAATACATTTGTAAACACTTGGATAGTTTCTCTTGTCAATTGTACTAAAACCATACTAATCACTGAGGGAAGAATGAATGTTTATGCTTAATTTTATACCCTAAAGATTAACATTTGACTTGTCTTTTATGTGTTCATTAATCAATAGATTAATAATTTTCAGGAATGATTTTAGTAAAATTCTGAAATATTATAATATATTCTTTATTTGAACATATATGGCAATATAATAATCATGAGATACTTAGGGATACAGCTAATATTCTTTGTCTAATTACCTAATTACAGTGATTTATTTGTATATTATTAACTACCAAAATGACATAACTCTTTTCTACATCAAAACTAAAATAGAAATAATGTTCAAGAACACACATCCACATACATTCATGCATGCATTTTATTTAGTGAAGATAATAAAAGTGTTTATGTCTTCAGTCAGCATGTATTTTCACATTTCCCTTATCCTTTTCACATATTATGTCACTTTTTTCTTTCCCTTGCATTTGTACTTCTAAGAAATTTAAACGTTTTTATCAAAAAACTGACTATTAAAGCATCTTACTTTTTGGTCACATGAGAGCTATATTACTTTGATTACACCACACTTGCACAGACTTTATTAGGATTAATATGCTTGCGATTTCATTGGAATTTTATCAGATTGCTCAGTGGATTCCCTTTTTCCACTCAGTCTCAAAATTTTATTCCTAATTTTATTACCTGATGAAGTAATGCCTTCTGGCACCAGTAGAAATAAAGTGCCTTGTGGCAATTCTATCCATTAGTATAGTTCATAAGTTTAGAGACAATCATAAATAATTGTTAGATCTGAAACTGGAAGATAAATTTAGACTTCAGAGTTTTACACAAGTGCCAAATTACTTCAGGTTAGTTTAATTTTACTGCTGCTTTTCAATTTGTAGATGTTGACTGTCCCCAAATTTCCAGTTTATGTTACCCAGAACTACCAGAATTTTAGAAAGCATACATTATCTATCTGGATTATACACGGTGTTTTAAATATTCAGAAAAGATCTATAATACTTTCTACTGAGTTACTTTCTTCTAATTTTAATTGATTTCTTTGCCACAAAATCTACTAAAACTATGCTAATATTTAAAAATCCATGATTTAAATTACCCATTTGTGTTAGCAAAATATTATGTATTTAAAATAACTTACCTCAACATTCTAAAATAGCAGATTTGTCTGACAGTACAACTTGAGTCTTTTTTTCACTCTAATGGAAGGCACAGGCATTCAAAGGCACTGAATATTCAAGAAGATTAACTGATGCACATTAACTTTTAAGTTGCTTAGTAGCAAATTAGCAAAAGATTAAGAAAAATATAAATAACCTAGCTTACTTCTTTTAATTGAATATTTGGAATAAAAAGAATATTCTTGTTTAGAATATTTCACTCCTTCCATAATAAAACTATTTTTATCATAATTGGTTTGGGATTATTAAATTGGCACATAAAAGTCATACATATTTATTAATTTTTGATATTTAATGTAATATTTTAGTAACTGTGTACATTCTTCAGTACTCAAATCAGGATAAGCATATCTATCTCCTCAAACATTTATGATTTCTTTGTGGTAAAAATATTCAAAATTGTTTCTTCTAGATGATTTGAAACATAGAGTACAATATAATCATCTTTTATCATACCATTTATGCAATAATACTGCACCAGAACTTCTTACTCTCATCTAAGTGTAACTTAGTACCCTTGATCAACCTGTCTCCATTTCTCTATCTCCTTACTCTTCCCATTCTCTGAAAATCAAATTCTTGACTTCCATGAGATCCACATTTTTAAATTCCAAGTATCAGTGAGATCATGCAGTGTTTGTCTCTTTGTGTCTGGCTTATTTCACTTAACATAATGCCTTCTAGTTCTACCCACATTGTTGTAAATGACAGGTTCCATCACTTTTTATAACTGTATAGTTTCCCTTTGAGTACGTATACATTTTCTTTGCTCATTCATCAATTGATGAATACTTTGATTGTTTCCATTTCTTGGCTACTGTGTGAATGGTGCTGCAATAAACATGAAAGGGTAGATATGTTTTTGTCATACTGATTTAATTTCCTTTGGATATATACCCAGAAGTGGGACTACTCAATCAACAATATTTGTCACAAATTTTATCTTTACCTTTAATAAGCTTAACCAAAATCACCATTGACTGTATATTTAAGAATTAACATCAGGACAAATAGTGACAATAATGTGCAATAAGGGAATTCTCATATAATCTGTTGAGAGTGTAAATCAATAAAACTAGTATATAAAAAATCCAAGTTATAGAGACAGCCTCTATTGATCTAGTGTTTTTACTCTTTGAGTAAAATTATCTCAAATATATGAATAAATTATGAATGATTATATACCTGGCACTGGTATTTTTATTAGAAAATAATTTTAAAATGTATCATTAATGTATAAGTTTGATGGTGAATTTGGTTTCTCCTGAGATTTCCGTCTTTGGAATTCAGAATACTGACTTACACCTGTGCTCTCATGTGGACTTTTTTCTCTGTGTATGTCCCTGAAGTCTCTTCTTTTTCTTATAAGGATATTAGTTATAGTGGACTAGGGCCTTACCCTGTGACTGCTTTAACTTTAATTATGTTTTTAAATTTTGTTTTTTACAAACACAGCCTCCTTGGAGGTTTGGACTTCAACGTAAGAATTTAGTTTAGAATATTCTATAAAAATAAACAAAAATAGGTAAAATATCATGGTTTATTTACATAACATACTTAATAGTCAATTGAACCAATGATGAAAGTCATCTTAAATTAAATTATTCTGTGAAAACAAATAATCTCAGTGGCTCTCAACAACAAAATGTATTACTCTCTCATACTACCACATAGGTTATCTTGTAATCTGTACTCCCATATTTGCATTCAGGAAATAATTGGACAGAGAGGCCATTAATACTTTCTGGAAAGATAAGAAGAAGCTATGAAAATATATCCATCAAAATGATAGAAAGGAATTGAAGATAAATATATACCATATTATGTTGTAGTAGCACAAAATACATTGGAACACTTTTTAGTATTAACATAAAGACAGGCAGAGGAGATGAGAAATACAAAAATCAGAGGACGTCATTCTTTTTCGTTTTTATTAAAAAGAGAGAGACTCTGTGTGTGTGTGTGTGTGAGAGAGAGAGAGAGAGAGAGAATCAATTTTATTTTTCATGTGGACCTCGTTGCTCCAACACTTCTTTGTGTATGTGGTATTGTGATTTGAACTCACATCCTTGTGCATGTCAGGCAAAATCTATAACTGCTGAGCCACCACTCCAGCCCCAATAGTTATTATTTCTAAAGAGAGATTACAAAATTGTTTTTGGTGAAGTGGGCACAGAAGTATGTGTTATAATATCTAAATGTTCTTTATATTTGAAAAAATTCAACATATGGATTCTCAACACACACACACACACATATGAGATATTTTAACAGGTACTTAAAGATTCCTTTTGCTATAAGCACTGACTCTTCACCTGGTACTACAGATGCCTGATGGGTAACTGAATACAGGGTAACAGTTGGGCCTCTCCACCTTCATATGGTATCTGTCTCTTTTCCTACCTTAAACTTTGGCTCAGATATTGCTCAACTCTGTATGGACACATGATATTCATTCAAGGAGTGTTCATCTAAAAGCTGGTAATGGAAGATTTATTAGTCTTAATTTTACCTAATCTCTTGTCTTCCCATTCAAAGTTAAAGACAACAAAAATAGGAGTAACTAAGATATTTTCAAGATTTACATGATCCACAGATTGCCAAGCAACCACCAGCTTTTACAACATCCTCTTTCAGAACCACTGGAGAACCATGTAAAAGTCTCCAACCACTGTCATAAAGCTGAAAAGAAGCCTAATCTTTCACCTAACTCACTCCCTCTTGTCTTTGTGGTTGTTCTTTTCTCTGAGTCATTCTCTCCTGTAATCACCTCAGATTCTAGAAACAATGGGTCTGACCAATAAATGCCTAAATGAGTTAAAACTATTAACAGTAACATCTCTCTTATCCATGACAAGATTCTTCACGTTGGATCCTAATAACCATCAACCAGTCCATAGCCTGACCAAGATTGTCAACTATGCAAGGCATTGATGCTTTTCTTTGTCCCTTCCCTAAATAACCCCAGAGCTCTTGTCAGTATCCCAAAGACAGTGCTTAGGATACTGATACTTGAGGAATTTTAAGACAAGCTCAGTTTGCATGCACTGTGCCTAGAGTAGTAGATAGATTGCAAGAAAAATTCTTTGAGTTTCAAGTTCTTTCTTTTCTGTATATTTCAAGTTTTGTATAATGAACAAGGATTACTTTTTAAAAAGAATAAAAGGAAAATCTATGTGATTTTTGTCTACTGCTACTCATTAATTATTTTGCTATTTTGTTGATGTCTCAACATCAGTGAACTTCTCTACGTTACTTTCCTTACTAGGGCTGATGAGCAAATGTTGCACATTTCTAGTTCTCTTACTTTATAAACATTGCAATAAAAAACCCTACTTGTTATCATAACATACTCTTATCACATATATACAGCTTTGAGGTTTTACACATGGACAAGATGAAATAACAGGCAACTAGGAAGTTTTAAAATCTTAACAAGGGTGCTGTTAAATGGTGAACTATATACAATACAACTTTTAATTATCTAGTGAACACTTCCCTTAACTTCCTACTAAAAAAAAACAATCCTCACATTTAGAGATAACCTTAAGAAGATGAATCAAGAAGTGGGATTAGAGAAAGCCAGTTCCAGGAAGGTTGTTTTGCTTTGGTAATGGAAAGTCTATTTTTCTCATTTCTCTTTCTTCTTGCTAAATATGTTGATGAGAAAGTAACATTTTGGACTGCTGAATTCATATAAAAGAAAGAACAAAATATTACACTGACTGAAGGAACTTTGAACACTACTTCCAGACTTTTCACTGCATGAGGAGAATTATTTGGGCAAGAAACTATAAGACATACTTGCTTTATTTTAGCTAAAATCAATTTTTATGATTAATGATGGCTACAGTAATTTGATCCACCATAATAACCATATGTGTGCATATGTATTTATACATCTTATAATTTTATATTGTGTAACTGCAATATACACAAGGAATTTATTTCTGAAAGAAGGAGAAAATTTTGATAGAAAAAAGATACAGTGACAGAGAAGACACAAGAAGAACAGTAATGAGAGTTAGGAAAAACTCCATTAAAAGTCAAGTTCAAAAAACAGAGTAAATTGATTTCATAATTAATTTACAAATTAATTCAAGACTACCAAATTCAAATGGACTGTAAAATTTTTCTGAGATTTCTATTAACTTCCTCAGCTCTGTGTTCACCTCCAACTTAAATATTCCACTCATTCTCACTTTCCATATCCATTAGACAACACCTCCTTCTTTAGAAAGAGAAGCTCTTAAAGGAGAACGTTTTGATCATTATCTACATATCAATCTTAGAACATGAGTTCCATCTTCCCCTTTCCTGCCTTATAATTAAAAGTCTCTTCTTCCTTCCATCTAAGGAAAAGTTTTCCATCATATCCTGAAATTCTGTCTTCATCATTCAGAGTTATTATTTATTTAATGTTTCAATTTCCTCTCAACTAATTTTCTAAAAAAAAGTCTTTAAAACTCTTTTGTGAAGTATCTGAACTTTTTCCTGATTGGGTTAAGGCTCTTATACCCCAATCATTTTACCTCTAAACTTTCTTGCATTATCTCACACATGAGCTTGTGGGAGATACCTCACATCTAAACTGTAATAACCAGTAAAAGAAATCACCCATTTTGTTATCATTATTTGAGATTGTCTCAAATTATGTCTCAATAAACTTTTTGTTTCTTTAAATTTACATTTTGCTATTAAAGTGCCTATTAATTTCCATAAAAACAAACAAATAAGAACTTCTGTTGAAACACTTTTGGATCTATGGCAATTTTAAGGGAGTTGGCATTTTTTATAAAATTATCTTCTAATATAAGAAAATGACGTATTTTCTTATTTACATAGAATTTTTAAAACTCTGCATTTTATTTCTGCAGCTTTCATCAAAAAGTTTTATATAGCTCATGCTAGATATAGTCCTATACTTTCAAAAATGTGAATTCTATCAAAATTTTTGTTAATATTTAGAAATAAATTTATTTTTTGTATGTCTAACTTGTAACAGGGATGTTGTAAAGTTTTCTTATACGTTTTCTTGGGATATTTGTACAAGCTATTAGATGTCCAAAGCACACACTACTACCATCTATTATGTGATAATTTTACTTTTTTTCTCTCCTTCTTACTGAGACTAGAACCACTGTTACAGTGTTGGACAGAAGGAGTAACGGTACATGTCTGTCCCATTCTCTATTTCATGAGGAAAACTTTCTATATTTTATCACTAATTACAGTAGCTATGATAAGTATTTTGTAAAACTCATTTTTAGATTAGGAAATTCATTCTATTCCTAATTTCTTAAGAATTATTCCTGGGACTGGAGTGGAGACTCAGAACTTAAGGCACTAGACTTGCATGCACAAGGATGTGGGTTTGAACCCCAGCACCATGTACACATGAAGTGTCAGAGCAACAAAAGTCACATGAAAAACTAAATAAAATTATAAAATTGATTATTCCTTTCACTCTAACTGTCCATCTTTCTTAAAAAGAAAAGATTTATTCCTGTCATAAATAGGTACTAGTACTAGTTTTTATCAGTTTTCTACTTTGTATTATGTAGATGATCATAACGTATTTATTTTTCTGCTAATGTGACAGCTTATATTACTTTCAAATGTGAAATGTATCTTTCATCACCATCATAAACTGTTCTTCAATTTTCTGTGGATTCAGTCTGCTAATATTTTCTTTAAAATTTTTGTTCCTCCTTTCATGGGGAAGATTGACAGCAATTTGTAATGTTTTTACCAGGTTTCAGTATAGATATTTTATAGAAAAATTCAGAAATATTTTCACTGTTTTCTATTCTATGGAAGAGTTTGCATAAAATGTCAGTATTTCTTCTTAGTTGTTCACTAAATTTACTTCTAAAGGCAACTGGACTTTTAGATGAAGAGACATAGTTTTGAACATGGTATTCAATTTTTACTTTGGTCCAGGGTCCATCATAAAAACAAAGATTTTGAAATTTTAAATATACATTTTTTAAAAGAACAACACATTCTCTATCGTTGGTTCTATAAGAAGTTTTAAAAATTTTACACTAGAAACCCAATGACAAAAATAATAAAAGAAATGCTAATACACTCAAAATGAGTCAAATTAATAGTGCAGTAAGCCACAGCAGTATCTTCACATGTAAATGTTAGCATAACATGGCACTTTGGTTTAAAAATTTCTACACATAACAATCTAATACACATTTTATTACTACCTGCCAAACTAGTGTGGAATAGGAAAAAAAACAATATATTCCTTAAAAAAAGAATGATGTAAAAAATTATTCCAAGGTATTTTAGTTTATAACCTACCAATCAGAAAATAAAGATATTCAATAAAAAATTGTATTTTGAATCAGATATCCATGTTGTTTGTTTTAGTCAGCTTTTACATTGCTGTGACCAAAGTACCAAAGGACCTACAAGAAGAATTTTAGAGGAAGAGTTTACTTGGCAGCTCATGGTTTTGGAGATCTCAGTTTGTAGACAGCAGGTTCCATTCCTTAGGGCTTGGGTGAGGCAGAACATCATGGATGAAGAATGTGGTGAACTCATGGCACCCAGGAAGCAGAGAGAATTCCACTGGCCAGATATAAAATATTTGATATGCCACCAATGACCCACCTCCTCCAGCCACACCCTATCTGCCTTCAGTTACCACCCAATTAATCCCCCTCAGGTGATTAATTCAGTGATTAGGTTAAGGATCTTATAAACTGACCATTTCACCTGTAAGCCATTCTGCATTGTCTCATACATGAGCTATTGAGCAACACATCACATGCAAACCGTAGCATTGTTCATATAAAATTTTAGTTTTTAATGTAACATCCTAAAGTCTAGAAGTATCCTATGTCAACTATTCTTTTAACTCTTCAAGAAATCATTTACTTTTAAATGAGTTCATCATTTGCAAACTTAACCAGGAATATATTGCTTTCCATAAATAAAAGTCATAGTACTTTCAAATATATTTTTACATATCTGTAATTTAAGAGCCAGGAAAATAGATTTTTTTTTGTTATCCTACAACACAGGGAATATAAGGGAAATATTGTGCCATTTATTTGCAATTTTACATGCCGTATTTATGAATGAATCTGAACTAACCATGAAATCATAGTGAAATTATTACATGCTTTTATTTATTTTATTGCAAAATAGAAAGCTACTATTTTCACTCTGTGCTGACAGAGATTTAATATACTGTATGATGAATAACATAAAAGAACTATTTCAGCCCTTTTGAAAGGTATATTGTTAGGAAAGTTTATATATTACTGAATTGTAAGGCTGGTCAGTTGTTCTGAGAGTTATTCTCTAAAATATTTTTAACCTCACTGAAAATGAATCAATATTAACGATGAAAAAATATTCAACTTCCAAAGAGGCAGACAAACTCTGAAATTGGTCTCTTACTACCTGGAAGAAACTCCCAACATTGTGCAGTCTGTTGAAAGAAGAAAATAACATTACCTTTGACTTCTAATTGATTTTAGTTGTTAGAAGGCACTAAACTAATCAATAACAGAAATAATGGCAGGAACTAGTCTCTTAGTTCAGAAGTCCACTAAAAATAGTATCTGTATTCAAAGCAATGTGAAGGTAATAGCTATGATTTCTCTCCCATGAAATGCCTGTCCAAATAACTATGGTAGTGTGCAAATCAATACATGCCCAAAGCACGGAATGATATACAATTGAGTACCATAGTAGAAAGTAGCATTAAAATAAATACAAGACTCAAAATTCTGAACTTGTTAGACTGCTTTTAGCTGCGAGTATGTAAGAGCTGACTATAATGGATAAAATAAGTAAGTATATGTGCTCATACAACGTTAAGTCCAGAGGTATATCAGAATCAATACAGCTAAATCCAGTGGATCTGGTTTATGTGTTTGCAATTTCCCTGACCATGAATTTCTGTTTTCATCCCTAAAATGACCTCCTATATGAGAACAAAATAACTGGGAGGTCAAATTTTCACAATCATCTAGCACAATATCATTGAGATGAAAAATAATATCTTCAGTGGCTTTCTTTAGGAAATAAAAACTTCTCTCCCCAAGCAAACCTTTCTTTCATCTCTTTGTCTCAGAGTTAGTTACATAGCAATTCTATAGGCAAAGGATTTGTGTAGTTAATTGACTTACAGATTACCAGAGGATTTAAAAGTCTCATCCCTGAAATCTTGGGTGAAGTAAGCTTCTTTTTTTTAAGAAAAGAAATATGACAACCAGTAAAACGAAACAAAAAACAAAACAACAACAATAACAACAACAACAACAAAATACCCAGAGTATTCCCAGAAAAAGAAAGGGGAAAAACATAAGCTGCCAAAATGTTAGCAAACCCTAATTTTTAGTTATCTTTACTACTGCAATAAAAAATTACAGTCAACAATCAGATGTAAGTTTCAACCAAGAGTAATGGTCAAAAAAGGCAATGCTCAGCTAAAATCTGCTCAATGTATTCTATCATACTTTCATTATCTAATGAGACTCGGTTTCCTTTTTCAACATTATATTCTGTTTCGGAAGACAATTCAATTATCATTTAATTCAATGATAACTATACAATATTAAAAATCTAAGAAAAATATATAGGAAACTAGAAGAGAAAATAAATGATAGAAAACCTGACATTGTTTTTGTTTTTTGGGTTTTTTTTTGTACAATAATTAAGGACAGGACATTCACTGAAGAGATGATTTCAAAATGAAAATGGAAAAAAAGAGCAAAGATTAGAAAATGTTGCTTCAGAAAGAAATACAAAATAGGCAAAAACCTTGGGGCACACATTCACACACATGTGCACATGCTTACACACAGAGACAATTCTGTTTCTATGGAGATAAGAGTTATAAGATAAGAATGAAAGGAGCATAAAAGAGATGTACAATAAATAAACAAATGCATAATTTGTAAAGTTCAGTAGTGCTTTAAATAAAAATAACCAGGGAAAAATATTTAACAGATGGGAATGATATGGCTGGAAAATGTATAACATTTTCTTTTCTTTTTTTTTTTAAGTCTTTGTTTTTTTTTTAGCAAATTCTTTTTTTTTTTTTTTTTTTTTTTAAAGAGAGAGGGACAGTGAGAGAGACAGAGAAAGAGAGAATCAACTTTATTTAGTTTTTCAAATGGCCTTCGTTGCTCCAACACTCAGTACGTGGTGCTGGGGTTTGAACCTGGGTGCTCGTGCTTGCCAGGCAAGCACCAAAACCACTGAGCCACTGCTCCAGCCCCCATGTATAACATTTTCAATAGAGTAATCAGAGAACAGCTTCATGAAAAAATGAAAATTGAGCAAATATGACAAGAAAGTAAGGTAAGTTATTGAGATATCTGAGGGAAAACTTCGGACAGGGAGAAATGCAAATATAAAGATCCTAGGTGAGAGCTTACGTGACATCTGTGCTAAAAGCAGGTAGCTATAAAGCAAAGGATGCAAGTAGGGAGAGGGGATGAGTTATTGCAGGACATCCTGGTCCTGCTGAGAGCTTTGACTTCTACTCTTGAGTGACATCAATGCCACTGGAGAATGATTTGCATATGAACAGCATGATCTACCTAGTGTGGTAGATTTCATATGGTCACTCCCACTACTGCCCTGTTAGGAATTAAAATGCAAGGAAGCTAGGGCCAGAGTTCTTATTAAGACACTATTAAAAAATCTAAGTGGAAGATAATGGAGGAACCACCTGGATGGAATCATATCAGTAGGGAGGTGGGGAATGGTTGGATGCTGGATGTGTTGAAGCAAAACATGAAAGAATTTGCTAAAAAACTAGATGTGCACATGAAGAAAAAGTTATCTATAAGGAAAAGAATATGATATTTTCCAAATCTCTTAGAAAAATCACTGTCTCAGAGTATACAAAACAACATTTCAAATATAACAGTCTCTTCATATCTTATTCAATAACTATTTTTTTCAACAAGGAGAAGGTCCCAGTAATGAGGCTGACTTTGTCTTTGGAAATGAATTATTTTTTTAATAGTAATTATCAGCATTATTTTCAGCATAATTTCTAACATGAAAGCATGCAACTTTGAAATAGTTTTGTGCAAATGCACAATATTTGAAAAAATAATGGCACTGTAATGAGTAAATAAAAAATGAGAAAAAAATCAGGAAAATCTTAAAATATTGACATAGATCATCTACAGTAAGTATAAATAAAATGAAAGGGTTTTTTGTTTTTTTTTACTTGTTATCACAGCAAAGTCTTATTAATCTGAGCAATTAACTTTCACATGTTAAAAACACCTTGTTGCTGGTATTCATAAAATACACAACAAAAATATCTCAGAAACTATTTGACTACTCTTTTTCAATCACTAGTGCAATAAAAAATTACCATCATAACCTATTCAAGCATAAATTGATATTTCCAGCTTTAACATTTTATACATGAATTTATTTGACATATTCTTTTTTGAGTGTGCTTTTATGTACTCAAAAGTATCTATTGATAAGCATAGTTCTCAATCTTATTAATACATTTTGTGGCAGACTTTTTTTCTGAAATGACCACAAGGAATCTATCAGTGCACATGATCAGCAAACTCACTTTGCCTACTCCTACAGATGAAATCTAATTTCCCTCCCGTTTGAATCATGTTGATTGAAATGACTTCCATGTAATCTGTACAATGTATCTTAATGCGTAAGGTGTGACTTTTGGTTTTCAAGGATAGGTCAGAGGTAGTGCAGCTTCTTTTATTTTTTTTAACCTTGGTCAATTGAAAGAGCATCTATTCAGATGCTGTTGGTCGCTCAGGACTCTCCTTTTTTAATACAGCCATAATGCTCAGAGAAGGGCAACCTCTATGCAGATATTCCAGTTGAGTAATCCCAATCAGATACCAATACTCAAGTGAAGAAGTCTTTAGAAGCTTCTGGTCTCCAACCATTCACCTCATTCCAGCAGAGACCCAAGGCATCTGGGAACAGAGATAATCTGTTCCTGCTATGCCCTGTGCCAATTTCTGATTCATAGTATCTGGGATTAAAATGCTTCTTTTCTATTGCAGTTTTCTACACAGAAATAGACTGTTGGAATGTGTAGTATCTACTCTTTGGATGTACTACAACTTATTAAGTGAACTATAGATGATGATTTGGAATATTTACAGTTTGTGGCTTTGATGACTATTTCTGTGAACTTTATTCCCTCTATCATTGAACTTCTGTGTTTGTGTTGGGTATTTCTATATAAGTAGAATAATTAGGACACTGATTTATCAAGCTTAGGAAATAAAATCAAATAATTTTCCAAAGTAGATCTAAAAATTTACATTCCTACAAGAATTTTATAAGTTCTGACTTAGCAAGGCCTTAAGCAACTTAGTGAGACCATGTCTCAAACTAAAAACCAACGTGGGATGTGACTCAGTAGTTAAGTGCTCCTGGATTCAATCCCTTCTACCAAAAAAAAAAAAAAAAAGGTAAGAAAGAAAAAAAAGGAGAAAAAGAGCGAGGGAGGAGAGAGGGAAGTGAAAATTATTATTCTCTTAAAAATAAGAGAATCAATGTTTATCACATTAAGGCAGATATTTAGTATAGGTTGAAATAAACAAAGCTTTCTATGATCTTACTGCTGTTTACTTTACCTATCTTATATTCTACTTATCTATATTTTAATTTGTATTTAATGTTCCAAAAAATTCCAACCATTTTAGTCACCAGTACCCAAACTATGGTTCTTAATCCAGTTGTATCTATGAAGAGGCATAGTGCATTCACGATCATAGCACAAAAGCATAGTAAACTTCTATTGTGTTATAAGATTTATCACAGTGATTACTGTTTTATATTTACTGATCCTGTTCTGTAACCCCTCCAGTTCCTACATATAAATATCACTCTCACTTATTCCATACTATAAAAAATGGAAATATTTGCATGATTACGTGTGTCTATGTTTCCTAAAAACATTCATGTTCCATGCTATATGTCCTTGGATTCTTGGTTCCATATTTAATATTGGATAGATAATATGTATCAGACTTTTAAGTAGAACTTACATCACACTAATATCACATTTTATAAGTGATATTCAGAAACAATGGCAATATGTTAAATTTGTAGTTACAAATTATAAAAAAGTAATCTATGGAAAGTATATCAGGAAATTATGTACTAATACCCATAATTTAAAAAATAAATTCTATGACTTTTCAAATTACATTTATTAATGCATTTTAGTTGTACATGTCAGGATTTGTTTTGAAATAATTATACATGCATGGATTATAATTTGATCCAATTCAATCCTCAGTACTTTCCCTTTTCTTCCCTTCCTCCCCCTGTTCTCTTTCTTCTATTCTACTGTACTTCATTTTTTTAATTACTGCATTATAGATATACATAAAGGTAAAATCCACTGTGGTATAATCATTATCTGCATTAGGTAGTTTACTCAGTTTCAAATTTTATTTCTTATTAGGAAAAAAAATAGTATATTATTAGGAAAATAAATTTTGTTCTACAACTGATTTGCTTTGCTCTTAATAGTTTGTTAATACTAAACATTGATAAACAGAAAATAAAAACCTATTCTAAAATCATGATCCCCATGCACAGCCCTCTTAATTAATCTTGATATTCTTTTTTTTGGTAAGGAATTTTATTCATCTGTAATTGTTAGAAATCAGTAGGAAACTTCATTTAAAGGAAGATTCATATAATTCTTTTAGAATACATTATCCTAGAAATCATTTAAAAATTTGTCTTGGAAATCTGATAAAATTAATATATATTGCTTTTTTTATAAAGTCCATATATTCACAGAATTCACATATGTTTAAATTTTGCAGTTTAATAACTTCAGTAAAGTAGAAAATTTATGGAGCTGAGGTTGTCACTACTTTTTTAATTCAGAAAATTATTTATTGAATAATCAACAAGCTTCTAATTAAATAATTTTATATATATAAATTTTGAAAATTAGATTTACCCCCAAGAGCCCCCCAAATTACCCACCCTTATCCCTCCCTGTCACTACATTTATAATGTAATCAGATTCTAATTTGTTATGTAATAAAAATATTTCCTGAGCCTCTATAATTATTTCAGAGATAGAAAAATGATGGTTTAACTTATTCCACATTCTTTGTAAAGCACATAACAATGCTGAACACATAGTGCTGTTTAATAAATTTTCAGTTAAGGAGTATTAGATACTATCCCAATTGTACACTGTGCTCACGAAGTACCAACAGAAATCAGAAAACATGGATTAGAACAGAGATGGCCAGTTGACTCTACTAGGCCTGAATTTTTCAGGCAAACATTTAGATTTTCCTGTACTTTAATTTTTACCTCTACTAATACACAGGCAAGGCATAAAGCATAAATATTCTTCAAGAATGGAATTTTTATGAAGTTTTTAACATACACTTTTTGGTTAGGATTTTTGTTATGCATATTAGGTATGTATTTTTTAGATCAACAAAATGAGAGTTAATTAAATTAGGTATTATGTTTAAGATTATTTAGAAAGTAATGTGAACTGGATTAAATGATAGTGTGGCTTTAAATTAAATTCTTAATGTAACTCACTGCATTGCCTCTATTCCACTAATGTAATAATGGTTTAAAGACATCTTATATATTAAAACTTAACAACTACATAATTTGTTTCCCAACATAGTCTACTTACTTATGTGCAATACAAGCATATGAATATATATTCATCAAATGAAACTATACAGCATAATTTATAATAGTTTATAACTGAATAACCTAAATAATCTAACAAAATAAGAATTAATAAATTTTTAGATGTGGACTCAGGGAAATATCATATATTACAAAAGAATGAATACATGACACATGCACCCATGTGGTGTAATTTGGTAAATGTATTTTTGAAAGAGGCCCCTCACAAAAATATTCTATGATTGTTTTCATATTCAGTTTTGATATAGGAAAAAGTTACTATGAGGTAGGACATCAGTTGTAGCATGATGAAGATTCTATTTGTTAGTACTGTATTATTTTTTACCTGGAAAATTAGTTACATGAGGATGTTCATCAAGTTATAATTGCTTTTTCTGTGTGTGGAAGACTTAAATAAAATTTAACCCCTGGAAAAGGTAAATAATCCCACATACAGAAAAGGATGTTACATGAACTAAAATGAATTTCCCAATTTTATTTTTCTATGCTTTGCTTGGAAATATGAAATGATAATGTAAAGTATTAAGTTCATCAGTAATTTATATAACATAAAGTGGTTAAGAGATTGAAGTCTAATTGTTGCTAAAAAATATATGATAAAGAGAAACTCAAGGATGATCTTTTCTGAATTCTAAATATCTTGTGCTGCTTTCTATTCTTTTCAAGTCTCCCTGAAGGGCATTACTGGGGTTGGATGACTTCTATCTTTATTTACAAATGTGCAGATATCCTGTTTCTTCTACATTAGTTCAGTGATGGACATCTACCTGTCTGCCACATCTTGAGATGAAGATCACATAAAATAGAAACTACAGATCTTTGATTTATTCCCTGGAGAAAAAGGAAAAAGGTACACACAGCTTTTATATTTAGCAAAATGTATTGAATATCAAATGTAAGAAAAGGCAGAGGGCAGCTTCATTTAAACTTCTTCAATTGCCCCATATATTACTGTAGGGGATTTTAGACTCTCGTGTTCCCCCTGACCCGCAGGGGAGAAGGAGAAAAGCACGCCCCAGCCAAGGGTCGGCTGACCGCCCGATCCCAGCCCTCCAGAAGAGGGACAATCAAAGGCATCAGGGAGACCAGTCACCTCAGGAACTCGTTTATTGAGGAAGTGCGTGCAGTTATAAAGAGTATGGGGACCAGTGAAAGGAAAGGTCAGCATGGGGCAGAGAGCCCATGCAGGTAGCAGTTCCAAATGCACCAATGGGGACCACGAGCTGTTGAAGAGGGTGCAAGGTATATTTAACCTATCCCATCATTGGGTCCAAATAGGTGTCATGACATCAAGGTGACGCACATGAGTAGGGTGTCAGCAGTCACTATTTTCCCATGTGTCCTCAGGAGGCGGGTTTCAGCAAATGAGTCCCAATTTCTGATGCAACACTCTCAATGCATTGCATGTTGATGCCCACCATTTCCCAGTTTTCGTTTTATCAGCAGGCATATGCCCTACTTGAGGGTGTGCCTGTTTTAGGTTGACCCCTCCTGGGGGTCTTACCCATCATTGACTACCACCCTAGCACTTAGGGCATTTTACCTGCAGGACTGGCGGTTATTCATTAGGAGGAGGAGACAGAGAGAGAGAGAAGGAAAGAGAGAGAGAGCGTTATCGCCATAATCCTGCACATCTTGCTAGGGTCCATGGCCAGATTCATATGTACTCCAGTCACAGTCTTGCAGGACTGCATATTGCTCTCTGACCACCATCAATTGGATCTCCAGTGTTTGAAATTTGGTGAATCGGAGAATAAGGGTAACCAAAAGGCCTTTCAAAGGGAGAAGGTTAGGAAGCCCCCACTCAACCCAGTCCAAAGGAATTTGGAATGCAATTAGTTTCGACGTTTCTCCAGGTCCCCTTGTAATTTCTTGATCTTGTCTTGGACGATGCCTGATTGGTTAGCAAAGAAACAGCATAAAAACAAGCAAAGCCCTCTCTACCTACCTCCCCTTAGAAGGTTAGGCAGTTTCTGTTCTGCTAAACCATGGCAGCCAGAGAGTCCATTTGAGACGGTACATCTGGAAGGAACGACCAAGACCTCCTAAACCCGTTCCCACCCACATGGGACAACCAAGCTTATATGGGGACAGCAGAGAGGGCCCGAGGAACTCTGGAGGAGGAATGATCTATAGCAGGGATGGGTAAGGATTGATTGTAAGGGAGGATTCCGAGGTCAGGCAGGAGGTGGGCCACAGTAGTCCAGTAAAGGGGACAACATCGTGATGCCTCAAGGTGGCATTCAGAGGGATTCCATGGGGAAGTTGAGAGATAATGAAAGAACAAAGAATGACTCCTCAAGAGGGGGTGGTCCTGGGCGATCATCCTGTGGTTTTGAACAATATTTTAGGTCTCTCGCGAGAACCTAAATTGGACTTGTTTCGTCAATAGGGAATACACAACCAAATCCCCTTCCCAAGGTAATGAATTGATCAGGACCACGCCATGCCCTATCCCCTTGGTTAATGGGCACCTTCCAATGTGCCTGGGGGGATGTGTGACAAGAGGCGCCTCCTTTAGGTGACGGGACTGGAGGGTGCCCCTCAATCAGTTTAAAGGCTTCCCCTCTATGTCAAATCCAGATCTGCAATCTTTCTTCCAATGGAGCCTCTTTTTACAACAGGGTGCATGGTGTCTGGAGAGGA
>PVKS010037924.1:0-18289 GCA_004027875.1 Aplodontia rufa
AGAAAATTAATCCTTTTAGGCTGCTTGTGTCTGAATTCTATTTGAATAAAATATTTACATAAGAACAAGAAGAAAGTGCTTCTCAGTAACTTCCCTTATGCATGACACTTGACCTTGCTCTAATATGATATGGAAATTTTAGCTCACTTGCTGACCTGACATGTGATGAGAAGAGAGATCTGAGAGGGTAATAAAATAGCTCTCCAGAGGGTGAAAATCGTGTGGGAGCCTTTTGAAGAGTTGGACCATCCAGTTTGTAGCATGCCATGAGTTCTGAAGAGTAAGTTTTAAAGATTGTTTTCTCCCTTGCTTCAAAACTCATATTTATGGTTAAGGTCAAGACCCAGATGAGTGTAATTTTTTTTCTGATATTTACTTACATCATGGCCTTTTGAGTTTTGAGACTCTCTCTCCTGATATTATTTAGGTACTTCTCCAACAGATCAGATAGTTTTGCAATTTATTTATTCACAGTGAAATCCTAAGCTCAGGCATTCCCTGAGGTATAGAGCCCTCATAGAACTAGGTTCTTACCTCCTCCTGTGCTTGAAATAACTAGCCATTACAAAAGGTTCCTGGGGAATAATTAAATAGAAATAAAACTTGTAATAGCTACAATAAGATCTACCATTTGATTCCTTGTTTCTATTTTGAAGAAAGAGAATATATACTTTGCCCACCAATATTTGTTCTCACATTTGTTGTTCAGAGACATGTCAGTTGCATTTTGGTTGTCATTGCAAAAGTGGCATTTCCTGGCCTATAACTTGTTCAGTGTTATTCAGCAAACATGTATGGAATGCTTAACAGATAGTGTGGCTGTGATAAGGGAAATAAAAGAGGAAAAAAACCTCTGCCTACATAGAGAAGTTCAATTCAGTTTGATTCAATTCTGTGTGTCTATGTATGTGTATGTGTTGGGTAGGGGACAGAAAAATGGACAAAATTACTAAGTAATATGTAAATTATGTATTTTTTTCCATTTAAGAAAATAAAGGGTGGAGTAGGTTGAGGATTGCAGTTGGGAGGTGCAGTTGTATTTTTTAATAAACTTTTAAGTAAGGCCTATTAGAGGCATCAACATTTGAGTGAAATTTGAGAATGTGGAGGAACAGACCCATGAGGATATGGAGAGAAGAAGATTGCAGTGGAGACTGGAGGGAGGCATATGTCTGACATGGCAGAGAAAGCAAGGAGACCAGTGTTCCAGAGTAATGTGTACTGGGACGTGGCCCCTTTTGGACACCAGGGCTCTTATCTCCTTTTTATAGCATCTATATTTCACTGTGCTTTTCAACTCAAATATTTGGTTTTATGAATTTTTCAGATTTTAATATAATGGATTCCCCATATTACCTATTAGAATTTAACAAACATTCACAAAGCAACCTCTGAATTAACTTTAATTTTTCTGTTTATACCCATATTGATATTCTGCAATCTTAATTCTGAGCTATATTCTAAATAACACATTTTCAATATTCACTGAATGCAAATGCAAAAGCAAAAAAAAAAAAAAAGAGCTTGTAAGTTGAACAATAGTCCTTATTTTTAAATTCTTGAAATAGATATTAAATTTTCTGATAGTAATGTTGGGAGGCAGCATAGTGGAAATCAAGAGAGTGAATCATTCCATGGCTCTTGTTCGAAACTGTTTTATCCCTTATTATGTTGCATGTTTCTATCATGCATACCTATTTCTTCCAGAGGCTGCCTTTTCACTCTTGACTTTCTCCTCTCTTGTACAGAAGCTTTTCATTGTTATGTAATGACACTTGTTTATTTTCGTGTCTTCTTTGCATGTGCCTTCAGTATCATGTCCATCAAATTATTACCAACCAAGGTTATGAAGAAGTCCCATGTTTTTTCCCCCAGAACTTTACATTTTCATGTCTTATGTCTAAATCCTTAATTCATTTTGAGAAGAATTTTGGATGTGGTGTAAGTAAAGTGTCCAGTTTGAACCTTTTTCTGGATCTTAATATCTTTGTAAAAGAAACAACCCTTTTGATATTGCACAATGTGTGGATTTAATTATGGTTTTTCTATTCTGTTCTATTGGTCTAGATATCTGTCTTTATAAGCTTTATTTTTATTTCTCAACATAGTATACAGTGGCTATGGGGGTCTTTTGTATTTTTATGAGTTTTAGGCCCTCCCCACTTTATATATATAAAACTTATGTTAATTAGCTTTTCATTGCTGTGATAAAACTTAAGGAAGAAAGGTTTATTTGACTCATGGTTTCAGAAGTTTCAGTTCATGGGCATCTGGTTCCAAGGAAGAAACATCATAACGGAAGACCATGGTGGATCAAAGCTGTTTACTTTATGGTGAGAGAGTGGGGAAAGCATGAGGTGGGGAGATAGAGAGAGAGACAGAGAGGAAGGGAGAAGGGGTTATGGACAAGATAGACTTTCTAAGGCATACCTTCAGTGACCTAGTTCCTCCAACTAGACCACACAACCTACAGTTTCCACTATAATGCCATCAAATATGAATCTCTTTATGCATTGAGCCACTGATGAGGTTAGAACCCTGATGATCCAATCTTTTCCCAAAAGCTCCACCTCTAAACATTGCTACATTTGGGGACCAAGCTCTCAATGTGTGAGCCTTTAATGGACATTCCAAATCCCAACTATAACAAATAATAAATCCATTGAGCTTTTTATAGGGATTGTACTAAATATGTGGATTATTTTTAGTTATATGGATACTTTAACAATTTTAAAGTTTTTAACCCATAAATATGGGATAATATTCCATTTACTGGTATCTTCTTTGATTTTTTTCCATCAACATTTTGTAGTTCTCAGTGTATAAGTCTTACACCTGGTTAAGTTTTTTTCCTAAGTGTTTCATCCTTAGAAATGAGAACATTTTCTCAATTTCCTTTTTTCAGAGTTGGTTGTTAATATAAAGAAATAAAATTGATTTTTTAACTTTTGTTTTATATCTTGCAACTTTACTGACTTTATTATATTTCTTAGTTCTAACAGTTTTTTTGGTGTGCATGCGTACGTTTAGTATTTACAGTTTCTACATGTAAAAATCATGTAATTTGAAAAGAGATACTTTTACTTCTTCCTCTCAAATTTTAATGTGTTAATATTTTTATTTGTTTTGTTATCTCATTTTCTAGTTTAGGAATTACAATACTATATTGAATAAGAGTGAGAAGGTGGACATCCTTGTCTCTCTCCTGATTTTAGAGAAAAACCTTTCAGTTTTTTACCACTGAGTGTGATGTTGGTTGTGTGTTCATGATAATGAAAATAGGCTGAGCAACGTTGAGTTCAAGAAGTACAGACAAGAAAAGAAGCTTATTGAGCATGATCAGAACTTCCAAGTAGTATTTGATGAGATGAGAAGTAGAACAAGAGTAATTGGTATTGAAGAAAACATCGAAAAACAAAACAAGGAGCATTAAGAATCTGAAAGAAATTGCCAAGGAGAAGTTTCCCCATATCAGAATTGATCCAGAAAATCAAATTCAAGATGCCTAAAGGATACCAAACAATCCTAACCAAATGAGAAACTCACTGAGACACATCATTTACAAAATGAATAACAGAGAAATCAAGGAAAGGATTCTAAAAGCAGCAAGGGAAAACCACCAAATCACATTCAGAGTAAAACCAATAAGGATTACTATGGATTTCTTGGTCAGACAATAAAGGCCAAGAGAGCATGGAATGATATTTTTCAAATATTGAAAAGACTTTCTGCATTTGGCCAGAAGTAGCACTTTCTGTTCCAAGGTAGGTTGGAGACCAGCTGTGGAAGAATCTTATTTTTACCTAAATACTGTGGTGGATCCCAAATATCTTGCTGCAGGAGGCAACCAGCTAACTGCTCTCCTCATAGCTAGTTAGCAGGCTATTACTGAGAGGGACAGTGAGAGAGAGGGAGAGAGAGAGAGAGAGAGAGAGATGAGAGAGAGAGATGAGAGGAAGTAAGAATCAATTTTATTTATTTTTTCATGTGGCTTTCGTTGCTCCAACACCTTGTTGTGTACGTGGTGCTGGGGGTTGAACTCGCATACTCATGCATGCCAGGCAAGTGCCATAAACGTTGAGCCACTGCTCTAAGCAGGTTATATCTTGAGGAGAGTTCTGCATGGCACACCTCCATCCAAAGCTTCCATAATTGTCATGTTTCTTTATTCTCTTCCAATGGCATCAGTTCTTGAGTCTTTTCTTGAACATGACATTTGTAAATCATACTGGCCCATGATTTTCTATAATGTGCTTCATTTGACCATATAATATAAGGTAATATATAATATAATATAATATAAGGTAATTATAATAAATTATATTAGGTTAAGTATCTTGGCAGGCAGATAATGCTCACTTTGATTAAGATTGTATTTGCTAGACTACACCACCACAAAGTGAGTCTTTTCCACTTCAATAAGCAGATTATAAGGAGGTATGTTGCATTACATAAATATTGAGTTGCTCATTAAACTTTCAATTTATTGAAATTAATTTATTTCATTCATTTATATTTCCATATACCCAAAATTATTTATTAAATGTTACATATCTGTAACTATCACATATTAGATGTTCAAATTGTCTCCAATTTGTCTAGTGGGAACCTATTCAAGTTTATTTTTGTATCATTTTCATTTGTTTCTGTAAATCTTCCAACACTTCCTTGATTCCTGGCAACCAAATACACATTCCAGGATCTCTTTATCTTTTCTTTATTCCAACCCTCAAATCAGCCACTTTTCCCCAAAGAGTTCTTGTTCTTTGTGGTAGAACATTGTAGGTGTGCTCATTGTTATTGGAGCATCACTGCTCCAGACCCTATTAGTAGACAGATTTTTTTCCAGGTTTATCTCTCCATATTAAAAAAAATTAGTTTACACCAATACATACAATCTCATTCCAACTCATGGAATTTTTTTTTTAGCCTTTCTTTATTTGTTAACTCACTTTTCTGAGAGCAAGAAACTTCTACTATACTTAATTAATTAGCATATTTGGTAATGTTCCAGTATGCCACCAGCTTTTCATTTCCATCTCCAGGGTTTCCCTGTGAGAATGGACTTGCCACCCTGCTTGGGCAGAGACACCCTACACCAGGTTGTCAATATACCTGCTGCACTTCCAATTCTCATTACTTTCTAAAACTACGTGCTCAATTGCCCTTTCCCTATCACCCTCCTAACCCACTTGGGCTCTAAAACTTCCATGTTGGTTGCTACATGTATATTCTCTACCAGACACCCATTCCTCTGTGGTACATCTGGTTTTATGGCTGAATTATTCAAAAAGGGAAGGAAAGAAGAAGAAAAAGAAAGTAGAAGAGGGAAAGTGTTCCCTTCTTTTCAGTAGGAATGAATATTATAGTTATTCTGTCAGGTCATTAGTCCCAAGAACCTCACAAAGCACTTTATTATTTTTTTACTATTTATTAAGAAGTTTAGTTGTTGTACAATCAAAATTGCATCCAAAGTAACAATATGATATGTAAATATTTTAAAATCAGATTTACCCCCTAAATCCCTCTCTATTCTCCCTCTCCCTTGAGCACCCTCCCCAGTCCTTCCTGATACATATCTATGATTCCCCTAGATTATGAGTTGCTGTTACTTGCTGGGTCTAATATATGAGATTGACTGCCTTTCACACAGTCCTGGGTTTTGCTCCAGTCTCTACAGATGAGTGAAGGCATTTGATCCTTGACTCTCTGAGTTAGGTTTACTTCACTCAACATGATTTCTTCATGGAACACTTTAAATGACAGATTGGGAATTGATATCTGATGCTATAATGAGATGAACCATTTGGGGAATAAATTGAACATAATTTCCAAGTCAGAGTGATGATTGGTCATGGTGAGGATGGAATGCAGTACATTGTGTTTGTGTTGACAATGATGGGTCAAGGAATACCTCCATTGTCATGGTCTTTTATGAGGTGACTTTTCCATTTTCCCATCATGAGAAGGTATCTATTTCTCCTCCTCTTAAATATAGTCTGGTGCACTAACCCTTATTCATCAATATAATGTCATCAAGTGATGCTATGGAACTTCTTAGTTTAGGCCTTATGAGATTTGTAGCTTTCAGACTTGCATCTTGGAATACTCGGAGCAAACTAATATGCTCCAGTTGAATGGATTAGCTGAGCTTCCAGTAAACATTCAGCACCATGTAGCAGCAAGCCATTTAGGTGATCTTTCTTGGCTAATTCAGGTGTAACCAGGCTTGCAGACTGAGTCAATATTATGCAGAGCACAAAAGTTTCCCAGATGAGTACAGTAAATTCACAGACTCATTGGAGAGAATAAATGGTTTGGGTTGTTCTAAGTCACTAAGATTTGGGCAGTTTAATGTTACAGTCATAAATAATAAAAAATGCTGAGATGTTGCAACGTGGAACAGGAATGTCTGAGTGGACTTTGAAGAAGTTGAAAATCTTGGATCTGTCATTTAGCCTACCTTTCTGTGGGGTGAGACATCATTCCAGGTCAGAGAATATTATTTTTTCTTTATCTCCTGATTTAAAGAACAGACTTCTGCATCTTTGAGAATCACCCTGTTCATTTCTTTTTCTTTTTTGGGTAAGTCTCTCATATTAAGCAGTCATTCTGTTTCTGTCTGAGAACATTTTTCACCTGGTGATAAAGAAGTTTAGGAAGACAGCAGACTGACAGTTTGACGGCTCTGTGCTTGGCTCCATGAACGGATGAAAAACCTCCAGGACACTTCCATCAATATGAGGTATGTTTTGAGACTATTCATAAACAAAGCTCATCCTTCACTTAGGGTGACTTTTGGAATAGCTGAAAGTTGGATACATTTAGTGGAGAAAAGAGGGATTTCTATACTTTAATGCTGGGTAGTGCAGCCATCACAGTGTCTGCCCAGCTTCCCTTAGCAACCAGCCAATGAGGGAGGAGCCAACTCACCAGCCATGGAGGCCCCCAGGCTGACAGGGAATCCTAAATGTTGGTTAGAGACCTTCCTTCTGAACTCCACTAGGAAAGCTGTATCTCTCAGCTGCCTGCATAAGGCAGAAATGGGAGATTTTATTGTTATTGTTTTTTAATCAGAGGGCCTTGCAGGAGAAATTTCAGAAGGTGGGAGTGAGTCAGCAGTTCCAAACAAGCTACTACATAATTGCGCCAGGACCCTGCCGCTGTTCAGAGAACGAACTGGGAAGAGGAGGTGTGGAACAGGCCCTGCCCTCAACCAACACAGGGATATTTGGGTTTGTGGATCACAGGGGAGCCTTGCTAACTGGGCACGCCCCCACACTCCACCTGGAAGGCTCATGTAACCCAAGAAGGGAGGGAGATGAAGGAGGCCTCTGTTCCAGTGCAAAAAGCCAGGAGGGAACAGGAATGCACCTAGCAGAGGGAGCTCTAAAACCACCCCAATTTGTCAACTTCACAGAAACCTCTACACTGAACACGGAGTCCTAAACTTCAGATAGCATAAACTCAAATTGAAAGTCCCTGTTAACAAAACTTAGGTGGATACTTAACACTTGCCCCTATGGTGTAACAGAAAGGAGACCTCAAAGATTAGACTTCCAAGTTTTCATCAAGAAAAACTTTTATTTTATATTATTTTTTAAATATATATATAATTTCTTTTTTCCTCCCTTCCGGTTTTTGACATGGACTTGATGGCCAACTGCATAAGTTTTCAAGAACACATAAAAATACTTACTGATTTCTTTTTATTTCCTGTTTGTGTGTCAGTTCTGATTGTAGCAAATGTTGTCTTTCCTTAATATTTTCATCTTTCCATTTCCTTTCCTTCTATACTCTATTCTGTTCTTTTCTTTTTTACTCCAGTAAATCCTGCACCTCCTCTAATTTTTTCTGTGTACACATTCAGACAATACAACCTCCTCTCTAACTTCTTCTTACTTTCCCCTCTCTCCCTGTCTTCTAACTAGTCTACACCATTCAATCCACCATTGTTAATGATGTGTAACCATTATTATTATGCATGTCAAATTCATTGATAATTTTATGCTTTGAATCCTGACATAGGGGATAGTCAAACTCTATGGATGCCAAAAACAATGAATAACACTAACAATTATTTCAGAGATGGAATTTAAATTTGGGTTATGTTTGGTTCAAAATAGCCAAATTATTACCATTTATTGTTGCATTGTCTCTTTGAATTGATGAACTCATACTAGATCAGGGGGAGCTGAAAAATCTCTATGGTCGTTGATAGAGCACAGGTTAGGGATCAGACTTCTGAACTCAACTTCTCCAACATTACATCATCTCAAATTAGAGATGCAACAAAATCCCCAATCCTACAACAACCATGAAAATAAAACCCTAAAGAGAAACAAACAGAGAACTCAGACCAAGAATTCGTTTCAAAAGAGATAAGAAGCTCCAATATCTTCAGCAAAGCCCCAAAGAGAACTATTCACTTTCAGACCTCATCCCACACTCCATGTAACTGAAAGTGAAGAAAAGGGAAAACAACCTTCTACCTCAATCCCACAGCTCTCCAACCAAGGATTCCATGTTCAGGGTCCTGGATGAAAACCTAGAAAAATGTATTAATAATATGATTAGTAAATCAATCAAAGAATTGAAAGAAGATTTAAGGAAGGAGATAAAAGAGCAATTCAGGAGATGAGAGACCACATTTATAAAGGGATAGACATCATGAAGAGAGATGTAGCTGAGCTCTGAGAATTGAAAAATACTGTCAACCAAACCAATGCTCATTGGATGATACTAATACCAGAGTATACTCAATAGAAAATAGAACCTCTGCTCTCAAAGAATGAAAATTAGATAATGAAGACAGGCTGAGCAATGTTGAATTCAAGGAAGACAGATAAAAGAAATTTATTGTACATGATCAGAACTTCCAAGTAGTATTTGACATGATGAGAATCAATAACATGAGAGTAATTGGTATTGAAGAAAATACCGAACAAGCAAGGGGCATTAAGAACATTCTAAGTGAAATTGCTAAGGAGAATTTTCCCCGCATCAGAATTGATCCAGGAAATCAAATTCAAGATGCCTATAGGACACCAAACAGATCCAACCAAATGATAAACTCACTAAGACATATCATGTATAAAATGAATAATAGAGAAATCAAGGAGAGAATCCTAAAAGCAGCTAGGGAAAGACACCAAATCACATTGAGGAAGACCAAAGATTACTATGGATTTCTCAGGTCAGACAATAAAAGCCAGGAGAGCATGGAATGATATTTTTTAAATTTAAAAGATAAAAATTTTCAGCCAAAGATACTATACCCTGAAAAACTCAGTTTTAAATGTGATGGGGAAATTAAATACTTCAATGATAAATTCAAGCTAGCAAGATACACGAACACAAAGCCCACACTACAGAAAATTCTCAAAGACATACTTCATTCAGAGGAACATTTAATCAACTTCCATAACACTTAAACAAAAGAAAATCAATGAGCACAAATCATACCAAAAGATATTCAAGATGGCAGAAAACACAGCAATAGGCAAAACATCAGCAAACCAGATTTCCATATCTAAGTGTGAATGTGAAAGGGCTCAATGCCCCAATCAAAAGACACAAATTGGCTTACTGGATCAAAAAACAGAATCCAACAATATGCTACCTACGGGAGACACACCTCACAATCAAAAATAGACACAGACTGAAGGTGAAAGGTTGGCAAAATGTCTACCAGGCTTGTGGTCTGCAAAAGCAAGCTAGTGTTGCAATCCTAATATCCAATAAAGTTAATTTTGATCAAAAACTAGCCAGAAAGGACAAAGAAGGTCATTATATCATAGTAAAAGGAACAATTCATGAAGAAGACATACTGATAGTTAACATTTATGCCCGCAATTACAACCCTCCCAAATATATGGAGAAAGGACATTAGACCCCTCATTGATCTCAACTCAATAATACTGGGGGACTTCAGTACACCATTATCAACAACAGAAGGATCATACAAACAAAAAATCAAGAAAGAGATCTCTAACCTAAGCAACTCTATTAATCAATTGGACTTGACAAACATTTACAGAATATTCCATCTCAAATCAGCTGAATTTACCTTCTTCCCAGCAGCTCATAGATCCTTTTGAAAAATAGACACATCCTAGTACACAAATCTAATCTTAACAAATACAAAAAAGTTGATATAGTTCCACGCATCCTGTCAGACCACAAGGGTTTGATCTTAGCAATTAGAAGCAGGAAAAGCAACAGAAACTACTCAAATACTTGGAAATGGAATAACACCCTCTTAAACAAAGAATCGATAAAAGAGATAATGAGAACAGAAATCAAGAAATTATTGGAAATGAATGAGAATAATGAAACAATGTATCCAAATCTCTGGGATGGAATGAAAGCATTCTTAAGAGGTAAATTTATAACACCGAGTGTCTTCATATGAAATCAGGAAAGAACCCAAATAAATAGACTATACTCCAACTCAAATCCCTACAAAATGAGGAACAATCCAATCCCAAACCTAATAGAAGACAGAATAACTAAGAACAGAGCTTAAATCAATGAAATTGACAACAACAACAAAATTAGAAAGTATCAACAAAACAAAGAGTTGGTTCTTTGAAAATATAAATAAGATCAACAGACCCCTTGCCAACATTCACCAAAATGAAGAATGAAGTGAAGCAAATCAACAAAATCAAAGATGAAAACAGATATCACCACTGACTCAACCAAAAATCCAAAAGATTACCAGAATTTCTTTTGAAAAATTATACTCTGCCATGTTTGATAATCTGGAAGAAATGGACAATTATCTTGCCACATATGACATTCCCAAATTAACACCAGAGGACATTGAAATTCTAAACCAAGCAACCTCAGTTAGTAAAATCAAAACAGCAATCAAAGTCCTTCCAAAGAAAAGGCCAGGACCTGATGGATTCATAGCAGAATTCTACCAGACCTTTACAGAAGAATTAACACCAATCCTCTACAAGCTTTTACATGAAATTGAAAGTATTGGAACCATCCCAAACTCTTTATGAAGCAAATATTACACTGACACCAAAATCCAACAAAGACACATCAAGAAAAGAAAACTACAGACCAATTTCCCTGATGAACATAGGTGTAAAAATCCTTAATAAAATTCTAGCTATCCGGATCCAAAGATACATAAAAAAGATAATACATCATGATGAAGTGGGCTTCATTCCAGGAAAACAGGGCTGGTTCAACACATGAAAATCAATAAATGTAATTCACTACTTAAAGATAATTAAAAATAAAAATCATATAATCATCTCAATTGGTGCAGAAAAGGCCTTTGATAAAATTCAGCACCCATTTATGCTCAAAACTCTAGAGAAGATAGGGATCAAAGGGATAAAGGAAGATACTTTAATTTTGTAAGAGCCATTTATGACAGACCAATAGCCAACATTATGTATTTTTTTTTAAGAGAGAAGGACAGTGAAAGAGAGAGAGAATTAATTTTTAGTTTTTCACATGGCTTTTGTGGCTCTGACACTTTGTTGGGTCTGTGGGTGCTAGGGTAAGTGCCATAACTGCCATAACTTTTGAGCCACCCACCACTCAAGGCCCAACACTATGCTTAATGGAGAATGATAACATTTCCTCTGAATTCAGGAACAGGCAAGGATGTCCACTTTCACCACTCTTATTCAATATAGTCCTTGAAATCCTTGCCAGAGCTATCAGACAAGAGAAGGAAATCAAAAGAATTTGAATAGCAAAAGAGGAAATCACGCAGTCTCTATTTGCTGATGACATGATCCTATACCTGGAAGACCCAATAAGCTGGACCAGAAGATTCCTAGAGCTTATAAACAATTTAGTAAAGTGGCTGGTTGTAAGGTCAACACTCAGAAGTCATTAGCTTTCCTATACTCCAGCAACAAATACACTAAAGAAGAAATCAGGTAGCCTTTCCCATTCACAATTTCTTCAGGAAAAAAACAAAAAGCAAAAAACTTGGGCATCAGTCTAACAAAGGACATCAAGGATCTTTACAATAAAAACTATCAAACATTTAAAAAAAAGAAATTGCAGATGACCTGAGTAGATGGAAATACATTCCATGTTCTTGGTTAGGCAGAATCAATGTCACCAAAATGGCCATTCTACTGAAAGCCCTATGTATATGCATTGCAATCCCCATCAAGATATCAATGTCTTTCTTCATGTATATAGAAAAAGCTATTATTAAATTCATATGGATTAACAGAAGACCCAGAATAGTCAAAACATTACTAAGCAAGAAAGAGGAAAGAGGAGATGTCACAATTCCTGACCTGAGATTATACTATAAGGTTATAGTAACAAAAAAAGCATGATATTGGTATCATAACAGATATGAAGACCAAAAGAGCAAAATAGAATATAATGAGATGAATCCTCAAATTTTTATCTCTCTGATATTTGATAAAGGGGACAAAAGCATTGTTTGGAAGAAGGACAGCCTATTCAACAAATGATGCTGGACAAACTATACGGCCATATGCAGAAAACTAAAATTGGATCCTTATTTCTCACCTTGTGCAAGAATCAAATCAAAATGGTTCAAGGATCTGGAAATAAAACCAACAATTATACAATTGCTTGAGGAAAAAGTAGGATCACACTGTACGACTCAGGTGTCAGCACCACCTTCCTTAACAAGACCCCCATAGTGAAAGCATTAAAACCAAGAATAAATGAATGGGATGCTATAAACTAAAAAGTTCTGCATAGCTAAAGAATTAGTCAAGAGTGTCAAGAGAGAACCTACAGAATGGTAGAAAATCTTTGTCTGCTACACCTCAGACATAGGGCTAACAACCGAACTATACAAAGAACTCAAAAAAGTGAACACCAAACCCACAAATAATCCAATCAATAAATGGGCTAGGGAAGTAAATAGAAATTTCTCAATGGAGGAAGTCCAAAAGGCCAATAAATATATTAGAAAATGCTCTACATCACTAGCAATCAGAGAAATGAAAATCAAAACTTCACAGACATTCCATCTTACTCCTAACAGAGTGGCTAAAATGAAGAATACAAACAATGATAGATGCTGGAGGGATTGTGGGAAGAGAGGAACATTGTCACACTTTTGGTGGGACTACAAGCTTTTTCAGCCACTCTGGAAAGCAGTGTGGAGACTCCTCAAAAAATTAGGGCTGGAATCATCTTATGACCCAGCTATTCCACTCCTGGATATTTTCTCAAAAGAGCTAGAATTGGCATATTACAGAGATACAAATTCATCAATGCTTTTGGCAGCTCAATTTACTATAGCTAAATTATGGAACCAATCCAGATGCCCCTCACTGAACAAGTAGATTCAAAAACTGTAATACATACATACAATGAAATTCTACTCTGCTCTCAGAGAGAGGATGTCATGGCATTTGCAGCCAAATGGATGGAGATGGAAAAAATTTTGCTGAGTGAAATATCCGAAACTTAGAGACTCAAGGGATGAATGTTTTCTCTCATATGTGGAAGCTAGAATACAACTGTAAACAGGCTGAAAGTTGGCTAAGGTAATAATAACCTCAACATGGGTGAATTATTACATGAGCAGGGGGAACCTTGCCTATGACACTGAGGGATGAAGGGAGGGAAATGGGGAGGGAATAGGAGGGTCATCAAGGCATCTGGAGAGTGGGAGTGGGGGGGTTATCAACCCAGTGGGGAATCTTTGGTTTCCAGGAGAAGCCCAACTATCCTGGGGGTAAAGTAGGGGGAAACATAGGAATGGGGGGGGGAATCCAAAGTGGGTATATGGACTGGCATCAGCCTTGGCTTGCTCTGTCATTGTACATGTATTCATGATTCTGTGGAAACAATTCCTTCCTAATTATATGACTATGTTGAATGAATAAAAAAAACTTAAAAAAAATCCAGGGCTCAAATAAATGTAAGGAAATATATATCCCTAACCACAGTTAGTGGGGTGTAACTTGGTACAAACTTTCTGGAGGGAAATTTGCTTCTTTCTTCTTGAAATGTAAATGTCCTAGTCACCTGGTAAATCCTTGAATCAGAGGTGCCATCAAATAAGGAGGGGGGTTTAATAAACTCTTGAATTTGGGGCATCAAAGCCTTTAGATTCCTAAGTTCTAAGATATTTTAATTTGTTTCTCATTTCTATTTCTGTGCTTTCCTTATGTTTCATTCTTTCATTCCTAACTTTCTGAGTTGTGTCTTGAATTTAATGACTTCTTGATCCAAAATTTACTTTGGAGGAAGTTCTAAAATTTTCGTTTGGTTGTTTTATCTTCAACTTTTCACTTGTTTCTAGTTTCACAGATAGTTACCTAAAGACAAAAATTTCCATTGTACGTACTTTTGGAAAAACCTCAAGATTTTTCATTCTAATCCAAATAGTGATTTTTAATAAATGTTGTATTCACCTGCTATTGAAAAAAAAGAACATTTTTTCACCTGGTAATACAAATTAAACTTTCCATTTTTGATTAGAGGGAATTGAAATCTTACTTTCAGGTTTTCATCTCTGATTCAACTATACCTCACTGAATTCTATCATTATGTCATCCAAAGCGTATCAGGGTAAAAAGGGGTGCTGGCTGTGGTTATTCTGAGATGATTTTTGAATAAATATTTCATGTATATTCTATTATAAGGCCAGACATATATGGTATGTGAATTTTTTAATGAATACTATCATATGTCTTTTTCTATAATCTAAAATATGTTTATAGATAAACATAATAAGGGTTCTGACCCTTGTTTGTAGAATATTTACAATGAAGTAAACATTGCATCAGTACAGACAAGGACCTCCCTTGAGTACACTTAATATTTCTAAAACTGTTGTCCAGTGGAAGTTGAGTCAAAGGATGAAACTGAGGGACAGCAAAGCAAGAAGAGCAGAGAGATTTTATTTAATAAAACAATAGAAAGCAGAGCATAGGGAGCAGAGAAGATTCTCCCAAATGGGAGAAGAAGAAAGCCTAAGAGGGGGTGCAGAGTCTCCCTTTTTGTAGTTTCATAACCGTTGTTCTCCCTCCCACAGGCCTAGGAAGTTCTGGTTTGATCTAGTCCTTGCAAAGGGGGAAGGCACGTAGCACTTTGTTAGCAGAGGGGTGTCTGCATCCGGATCATCATTCCTGGTAGAGGACTGATATGTATATCTGCAGCAGATGCTGGATGCTCCTGTTCTCTTTGTTGGCCCCAAATTCCAACTACACTGACAGCCTCACTTTTTCACCCTGTCTTAAAACCTCTTAGGTATGCAAGATTTGGCCACCTGACAGCATTGACACAGGTTCATGGTGCCAAAATATCCTCTTAAGTAGTTATAAAAAAATGGAGTGATGTGAAACCTTCCCTCCTTTTTCTTCTGCACCTCTTTCTGACAATTTACTGTCTTTTGATGCTGCCCCTTAGGAACAGCAGGGACAATCATAGTGCTTCACTTAACTCCTAGTGTGTCTTCCTTCAGTGATGAGCTTAAAGGTGAAGAGCCTCCCTGAATCCATCAGTAATACTGTCACCTAGTTTGTCCTCCTATTTGCTGCTTACTTGTCACCTCCAGGCTGGGTCAAAATTAAAAAGAAATCAGCCTCAAAATGGATGTCACTAGTTATTTCAAGGACTCCTAGAGTTCCCTGTTAAGTCCTTCTTTAAGTGACAGTAAATTTGATTTTAATGAATCCCCAAATCTGGTGTACCCTCTCAATCACCCCCTAAGAGAAATCTCATTGTCCCTTCTGATTCCTCAGATGTAGTGGTTTAAAAGTTAGTTCCCTATCCTGCAAGTAGAGGTCACCCAGGAGTGAGAATGATGCTCACTCTGAAGGTCCAGTTGAGATAGGAAACTGTCAGACAGTTAATGTAGTTAGAATGTTTGGTTTGATCAAGAGACAAATGGCTCTTTTCTCTTTTAAGAGAAAAAGTCCCCCTGTACCTAATGAACAAATATGCATATCAATTGACATCCTCAAAGCCAGTAAGGTCCACATGGTGAGTCTGAATGCAGACAATCCCTTCTGCTAACAAACAAAGGCACCACATTCTTTCTACTGATAAAGATGTCTGCTGGACAGACCAAAGACTGGACCCAACCAGAACGTCACATGCCTGCACCCTAGGTATGAGAAAGGGGAGATAATAAGTAAATGAAAGGGAAAATCTTATTAAAAGGTCAAACCTAACCTACTCATGAGCTTTTGGGTACCTTCCCTACCTGAGAGAAGTCTGCTCTGCTATCTGTTAGGTAGAACCTAACATCATTTTGAAACATTTTCTCCACCTTAGAATGTCACCTAATGGTCACTTCAGACCCACATGTCCCTAAACTCCAGACAATACTCTACAATCATGCAAAGAAACCCTAACAAATTTACAGTGACTTAGAGATTAGATTTGGCTTAAGTATAGTTTGGTATTTTCTTTCAAAAATTGTAGTGAAAATTATATCTGATCTGAATCTGGCTACTACTAGCTGGCGTAAAAATTTTATTTATGCCTTTCATTGACTTTGGTTAACACTCTAAGTCATTTGGGGGGCTTAGTTCTTAAATAATATTCACTGAAGCACTGAGACAGAAAAACCTAGGCAGATAATGTAGGCAGAAAGATGTGGTTCTATAGGGAGGAAATTAGTTGTTGATCACTTTTTTTTTCTAAAAGGGCAAAGAGCATCTGCTGTTCCAAATAGGCAGCATATCATCCCCATATCTGACTCCACTAACAAGGTGGTCCAGACAGAGACTTTGATGCAGGTTAGGTGGAAGTCAGTTTCGTGTCCCCTGGAGACAAAGAATGAAGCCAAGGGACCCCAAGGCAAGCATAGTAGATGACTTTGTTTTAAGCAAAGCATAAAGAAAGGAGTGGACTTCCCCCAAGGTGGGAGAAGGGGACAGAGCCAAAGAGGCAGTTAGTTTTTCCCTTTTTATAGGATGTTCTTATAAAAATCAGAATGCTGTTGTAAATTCAGGTGTGGGTGTTCAAAAATGGGGGTCAGACCTAGAGCAACTGAGCGAAAAACTTTTTCATTGGGATTGGAGGCTCCCAGGCCAGATTCGCCTGCACTGCCATAGTGAGGGTGGGCAGGGGAAGTGGCATGTGGTCCTGGCTGGGTAGTGACTGTAGTCTGGTGTGGGCAGAGGAAGTTTGGGGGCCTTGTCCTTTGGGGATTGGGTGAGGACTCCATCAATCATCAGGTGTTTGCAAGACACCATTGGGGCTTCTCTGCCGGCATCTGATTGGTTGTTCTTAAGCCAAATCTAATCCTTTTGCTGCCCCCATCTAGCCACTTGAGGGTGTGGGCTCTCTGATGCCCTGCTCCCATCCAGCCACACTGACCCTAATATCCTAACTTTTTTGGTGATATAGTGTGTTGATTTCCATCTGATTACTTCCTGCTGTTTATGGGGTGTTGTGGGGGAGGGGAAGGTTCTGGTGTTGGTTTGTTGGTAGGGAGGTGGCTGTAAGGGTGCAAGAGCATTTGGTTATATGTTACTCCAGTGTCCTTTCTCATTCAGTTTTGGGCGAACCTGAGGAGACAGGGAACAATCATTAGAAGGAGTCTCATCACTAATATGGGAGCAAGGATTGGGGTAAGCTAGGTGACAAGAGTGGAGTTTAGCCATCCTGGTCAAGGGTCATTTGACTGTTGCTGCCTAAGTCTCTCTCTCAGACATCTGAGAGTTCGACATTTTTCTCAATCAGCCCAGTTTCATTGATATAGTAGCAGCATTTCTCTTTTAGGAATAGACATGTACTCCCTTTGTCTGCTGTCAGGAGATCTAGTGTCTAGCGGTTCTGTAAGGAAACTTGAGCAATAGAAATTATTTGTCTTTGTAGGGAGTCCAGGGAAGCAGCAGATGCCTCCATTGCCTTTTGGAGTTATGCCTTACGAAGGGAATTCTGAGCAAACCAGATTAGGGGGACCTCCTCTAAAGGGGGCTTTTAAGCATGCATCTCAAGTAATGTTTAAAAAAGAGCCATTGCCGTGTTGCTAAATTTTCATGTAGGACTGAGCTTTGGTTATGTTCTCCTGCCAGATGTTTAAGACCAACTTGATTAAAATTGATCTTGTTCCTATCTATTGCTAAAAGTCAGCTGAGATTGTCAGGGTCATTCTTGAGGAACTTGTGAAAAGCTTCTTGGCTCTTCTACCAGTTGTGCCATCTGCCAGGATAGATCAGGGTCTTGCTGACCACATGTGGCTTCACTTGGAAGCATCAGGGACATCTCCCTGCCCAATGACCTTCCTGTTTTAGCATGCATGCTAGGTGGCTTTCTGTTCTCTAGGGTCACTTGATCCCCCTGGTTGGGA
>PVKS010037925.1:0-18300 GCA_004027875.1 Aplodontia rufa
GCTATTAATCAATTGGGCTTAACAGACATCTACAGAATATTCCACCCTAAGTTGGCTGAATTTACCTTCTTCTCAGCAGCTCACAGATCCTTCTCTAAAATAGAACACATCCTAGTCCACCAAGCTAACCTTAACAAATACAAAAAAGTTGATATAATCCCATGTATCCTGTCAGAGAACAATGCTATGATCTTCGCAATCAAAAACAAGAAAAACAATAGAACTTACTCAAATACTTGGAAATTGAATAATACCCTCTTAAATGAATGATGGATAAAAGAGCTAATGAGAGCAGAAATCAAGAAATTCTTGGAAATGAATGAGAATGAAGAAACAACATATCGAAATCACTGGGATAGTATGAAGGCATTCTTAAGAGGTAAATTTTTAGCACTGAGTGCATTCATCAAAAATCAGGAAAGTGCCCAAATAAATAGTCTAATGCTCCAACTCAAATGTTTCAGGATTATCCCTGAAGTAGATGGTCTCCATATAAATGTGTTCCTGTGTGGAGCCATGAAGGCAGTGGTAGTGACCACAGAGAGGAAAGAGACCCCATCTGCCTAAGAGCTGGCAAGCCCCTTGGCATTGTTTTCACGTAATCGCATGGCAAGTTCTAAAGACTAGGTAACAGCTCGTTAAGTCTGTAAATATGTGAGAATTTTATTTTTTAAAGATGTGGGGGACGTGGGGAGGGGGGAAGAGAATAGAAAGGACATCAAGGTGACCAGAAGGAGGTAGTATAGGTGATTCTAATCTGAGGGGAACCTCTGACTTCCATGAGAAGTCCAATTAACTTGGGTCTTAAGTAAAGTAAAACATAGAACCATGGGGAACTCAAAGGGGGGAAACCATGGTCTGGCACCAATATTGGCTTGCTCTGTCATTACACTTTTGTTCTTGATTGTTTGACGATGTACCCCTCCTAGTTGTAAGACCATGTTTATCGAATAAAAATTAAACAAAAAGACACATAGGTCAGGTGATTCTAGATCATACTATGAATATGATAATTCAGAGGTTGGCTATGTAGCCCAGAGTTGTAAAGCCCTCTGCCTTTACAAGATAAAAAGTAAAATTTATTTAGAGATTTTAATGTAGAACTTGGCCTTTTTCTTGTGGTTAAATCCTCAATAGCCTTTGGCCTTGCCTGTAAAGACCAAAAAATTATGAATCGCAGTGAGCATGTCTTCTAACTATCTTTCCTTTAGTGTTGGCCCAATAACCCTGCTGACCAAGGAGAACACCAGATGGCCAAGTTCCAACATCAAGAAATTTTGAGGAGGGTTAGAGACAAATTCTCACCTCCACCCTTCCTAGAGTCTTTTCCTTTCTCTCTTACTCATAATGTACTATCCCTATGTCCATTCTAAGTCACCACCTGCTCTCTCTATTAAGGCATTTAGTTAGCTATAATGAAGAGGCTTCTGAGAAAGGCTTTATCTGTGACCACTCCTATGCCATAAATATTCTAATAGTGGCTTCTAAAAGAAACAACTGTTTGAAGACCAGTAGAGTCTAGGCTATCTCCCAGCCATCCTCCTCCAGTCCTAGTGTGGACACTCTGAGCTCCTCCATTGCTCAGTCAGAGATTCATAGAGGCCGATTACATTCCAAGTACATAAGTTTGGCTCCAGAATTAATGGCTCCTCTCAATTCATCAAATATCTTAGTAACCACCTTGAAGTAGTAAAAGGAATGAAGCCAGCAGCCACCAGGAGTCTTACCATCAAAGGCCATCGTCTGTAGCAGAAGCAGGTCAGTCTTGCTTCTTCTAAGGAAGACTGCAGCTTCTCCAAGCTCTGACAGATCCATGCTTGTTCAGAAATCCTCTGAGAAAGAGTGGGCCTAACGGTGAGCTGAAAGGATTTACTCTTCAGAAGCTAGGTCTGGGGGAGAAAAAATTAGACAGGAGGCATCAAATTCTTAAATAGGAAACCACTTACTGCAGACAGACAAAAGAGGGTTTTCTTTTAACTACCTGTGCCTCTTTATTCTCTCTGCCACATTTCAAGTTTATGAAACAACTAAACTCAAGAACACCAGACTCCCAAAGCTCAGTCACCTACTGGGCATAGAAGGCACAATGCCAAAGATACACAGTGCTCTTGGGGACCTATGAAAATGATTTAATTGTTCTTAAGAAAAATCAGAATAAAATATGAATATAATATTAATGACAGATTAAAAAAAACACCCCAGATTATATTTGTCTTTATATCAACACAATTGTAAATCTATTTTAATATTTCTTTGTGGAGAAAGTGTCCCCAAAAGACAAAAGTGCCTGCCTAGGACCAGTGAAAGTCACCATGCAACTTTTAACCACAGATTCTGACCTTGGCAGTTGCTGGAATGGACCAAAGTAAGAAATATAGTATGGTCCTTGACAGGAGTGTAGGAGGGCTTAGAGATACCTACCTATATTCAGGTAAATAGAGCATCATAGCAAGAATATGATAACAAAGGGATGAGGTTACTGAGATAAATGTTCATATATAAACAATAAAGAAATAAAAAAATGATTACCCTGGCAGAGATGAGTGTCTGGAGAAGATAATTTACAAAAAGTTCAGGCATGCAGTCATATAGGAAGCTAGCTTAGGGCAGGAGTAAGGAAGTAAGTCATGGAAAGAAGGACAGGGAGCAGGTTTGAGTGAAGGAGTTCCATTGGCTTAAGCCTGTATTGGAGAAACTGACTTGCTTGACAAAGAAGGAAGGTTAAATTCACCGGACATTCTCCCCTTACCATACACTTTACATTTTATCAATAATTTTAATACTTTATATTTGATAATAGGGAGAAGAATAAATGGAAATGGGCCATTGGGATCCCAAATGAGAGCCCTTTTTCTTTGTTTGGACAGAAAAGTTTTCCTCTCCACTCTAGCAGGCAAGGCAAGTATCGCTAGCCCCATTTACAGAGGAGAAAGTAGAGAAGCACTCACCAAGTTTGCTTAGCTCAGGGGCTGCCCTAGAGTACTGCTCAGTGCCATGATCTACCTACTCCAGAATGAATTTTGATTACTTTCTGCCTTGCACATAGAAACCCAATAAACAAATGCATTTTACCACACTTAATTCTTTTTTTTAATGGCTGCTTGATACCATTGCTGGAATTTTAATTTAACACAAAAACTAGTGGTCCACTATAAAATTAGTTCTATTGTCTCCAGAAAATAAGCATGAGCTGTGTAGGAAAACACTTAATCCTGGTAGAAACTGTTTCCTCACCCGGGCAATTGCAAGGTTTAGGCATAATGTGTAGAAACATTCCCTGATCTGGTGAGGATAAAAGATCCTCAAGTGACACATCATAAGCAAATGTCCAAAATATGGAACTCACTGTGATATTTCTCAGGGGGAAAGGACAAAATTGACCTTTCTTCAGGTAAGCATTCAGATTTAAGATTTGTAATTATAATAATAATGTTAGGAACAATATTAGAAATTTGAATAAATCAAACACAGCATGGGAAAGGAAAGCTCAGAAACTTAGCAAGAGAAATTGATTATAGGAAACATTATTGACTCTAGGAGCAGAAGTATGTGGAAAGCAGTACTTTAGGAAAATAGCTGTGGCAGCATATCTGGATGGATTGGGACAGGGAAAAGCTATATCTAGACAAGTTGTATGTCTGCATTTGAATAGAACAGTACTGTATCCAACTCTGCTCTCTGCCAGTGACTTACTGGAAGCTTTCCTTCAAAAGACAGTAGAATTCAGGGATTATATTTAGGATATTGAAGATATCTAGAAAAGTGTGCGTGTATGTGTGTGTGTAAGTGCGCGCATGCGCGCATGTGCACATGCGCGTGTGTGAATACAAATTCCTGGAAAGATATCCAAGAAATAAAATAGGGACAAGAGATGTGTGAGTGGAGAGAGCTATCTTTGATTCAATTCATTCTAGTCTGTGTGTGTGCAATGTGCTTATACTTTCATACTTAACAAATTTTAAGAAGTAATTCTACCACTTCAAGACAAAGTACCCAGCTATCTAAATCTTTAAGTCTGAGCCACTTAGCACATTTTCAAGGTATACGAGGAACACAATGTGTAGGAACAGGCACTAAGTAGTAGGTGTCAGGAACAGAGAGAACGTACCAACCATTTGGGAGAGGTAACTGAGGCCAAGAGAATGACTCAGGTGAGCAAGGAAGGATCAGAATCCACCCTCCTCCTTGACCTCCTCCCATATTCATTAACCCTCTATTAGGTTCAGGTAACCTATAAGGCTTTAAAACTTTATAGAATAATACATTTACCATATAGCTCAGTCAAATCAATGCCTTCAATGGGAAAATGAAAGAGCCCAAATGCCTAAAAGAATAAACAAATTAACCATGTAAGCCAAATACCAGCAACTTATATTATACTGAAGGTGGAGAAACACAGGTGAAAACAGAACTAAGGGTGGTTCTCTTAGAAGAAAACATTTATATATTGAGAGGAAATTACATTAGAGTCTGATATTTTGGTATATCTGATCATCGTTACTTTTTTCTTGATACTAGGGATTGAACTCAGGGCTATGTACATGAATACTCTACCACTGAGCAACCTCAATCCCATCCTCTTTAAATTTTCTTTTCAGACAGAGTCTAAGTTACCTAGGCTGACCTCAATCAAATTTGCATCCTCCTGCCTCAGCCTCCCAAGTGGCTGGGATCACAGGGGTTCACTACTGCACCCAATGCCATCACAAATTTTACCTGATATTGCAAATATTTAAGAGGTGGTACAAGCACAAGAACTGTCTGAATGTTGCTATGAGGACTTAACTCTTAGAGTTTAGCAATCCATTTGAACTTTGAGGAGTTTGATTTTCAAATGCATCCAAGAATAACTAGGTTCTGGGAATTGCATCACTATGCTTGTAAGTGTGATTTATCACCCCAACCTAGGCATATTTTTTTCATACTCAAACACTTCTGAAAGTGAAAGGAAGGACTACTAACAACTAAACCACAGCAACAGACATAATCTGAGGCTATTTAAAGTAAACAGGAATGTATGGACACTCTACTCACAAGAGAAATAGTGATTAGGAATGACCATTTATAAACTGACAATGAGAATATTGCTTTACCATAACTACAAAGCCCAGACTACTTGTATCTATGATTCACATCGCACTTAGACAATACCATGAATAATCAAAAAGTTGGATTCAGACAGAGGCACTACATGTTTTAGCCAGCTTTTGCATTGCTGTGACCAAAATAACTGACAAGAACTTAGAGGAGGAAAAGTTTATTTGGGGCTCCTGTTTCACAGGTCTCGGAAAACAGACAGGCAACTCCATTGCTCTAGGCCCAAGGTGAGGCAGCACATAACTGGGGAGGGGCCTAGTGAAGAAAACCCACTCCCCTCATGGCAACAATTAAAGAGAGAGAAACAGAGACAGAGAGGGATAGAGAGAGAGGGAAGGAGAGAGAGAAAGGGGAAGCAAAATCAAGAGTGAGAACAAGCAATGGATTGGGGAAAGGGCCACAAGGAAGATGAACCCTTCCAGGACATGCCTCAGGTGAACCACCTCTTCCAGTCAGGTCCATCCTGCTGACAGTCACACCCCGGTCATTCCATTCAAACTCAGATGGCCCATTTGGGTTATAGCTCTCAGAATCAATCGTTTTACCTCCACATATTCCTGCATCAACAGAGGAGCTTTTGGGGTACACCTCCTATACAATAATCATGTATATCATTCAGTTGGGGTATAGACAAAGACCTTATCCTGTTCTGATCTAGAGTTCATCATTTCAGGAACTGTATACCATATAAACCACTACACTTTGGTTCGCATTGGAATGATTCAGTTTCCAGATGTGTTTTAGTGAACTTTTTATCTTTGCCCAGAAAAGATCATATTAGTCAAAACCTAGGTATCCTTGATAGTAAACAAGTTAGTGCATTCCAGCCAAGTTGTGAAAATTATCACTGTTTTCCAGGGATTGAGATTTTCTCTACAACTTGGGACCTGTAATGAAAAAAACAGGAAAGTCCTGGATAAGCTGAGGCAACACAGTCACACTACTTTTTGGTATAAATCCTGCAATTATTTTAAGAATAAAATTTCTATTTTGTATATTGGATTTTTTATCCTATTCATATTTTCTTTATTTCCATCTCCTTCCCCAGCTACCTTGTAAATACCTTTTTGGATAATGTCTATTTATTATCTCATTCAATATAGATTTATTATCTATGATTGCCTGCAGTAGGTCCAGGAGAACAGATACAATACAGGGCAGAAATAACACTTTTCCCTTTTAGAGTAATGGATTGAGGTGAGCGTAAGAGTTCCTTCATCTTGCATTATAGTTATACTTTAGGCAGATATGTAGAATAGAAATCTTCATCCCCTAGGAAAGAGTGGTTCTGGCCACAAGCAGGGGTCAGAACGAAGAAGCTCAGAAGGGGGCTCTGGAAATGTTTGAATCTTTGTCCTAACACAGGCTCCTAATATGATGTTAAGATTGCATATCAAAGTCAGCAAATTGGTGCACAGTAAAAATTAAATTAATATTATTTTTGCTATTATCCAACAAGCATGTCTCTGACTGCTGTGCTAAATATGTAAGAGGATAACTTTGTTTTCTAAATTGCTTAGTGAATCTGGATGTGTAAAACCATAATGTTTTGTGTCAAGGAGACATGTCTTAGTTGGTTTTCTGTTCTTAAAATTGAATACCAAACATGGGAAATTTACAAAGAAAAGAGGTTCAATTAGTTCATGGTCCTAGAGAAGCCTAAGAATTTGGTGGCAGCATCTGGTAGTATCTAGCAATGGCCTTCTTGCTGGGTCCTGAAACATCAGAGGCGATCTCATCACATGACCAAGTATACCAGATAGAGCCTGCTTTTTAACAAAGCCATTCCCTGAATAACTCGTTAATCTACAAATCCATGAATGGGTTAATCCATTCATGAGGGCAATCACCTCAGTCAAATTCCACCTCCAAATAACATATGAGTTTGGAAATTTTTTCAAATACATGAACTTTGGGGAACACATTCAAACCACAGAAGGAAGTAAAAAGGAACATCTGCCAAATGGTAGCCATAGCTGGGTAGATGGAGCTCAGATAAGGGAATCATCTGTGTGGATGGGAAATCTCTTCTGGGAGGTAACTCTTACTCTAAACCTCTCACTGCTGACCACAATAAAGCTATCATTCAGCAACACCTCCTCTATGAGTTAGTTTCTCACAAAAGAGGTACAGGGGTGCCTTGGCATTTTAGTGCCTTAACTGTAAACAGAAACTCAATGGATGCCTATTAAGTAAATTGTTGTTAAATTATTTTCGCATTAGCAACTCCAATATTTTTTCATGTTGATTTCATTGTAATTGATTAGACTCCCTTGAGTTCTTCATCTAGGTAGGTTATTATGTGTGCTCAAAGACTTCCACTGCTAGGAAGCTACTATAACGCAAGTAATAAAAAATATTAATACTCCTGTAAGTAAACAAAGATTAGGTCTCTGCTAACAAAGCTTTTTCATTATTAAAATTAGAGACAAAGTGCTAGAAAATGAGAATGAAATTATCCAGATATCAGCAAAGGAAGGCAGAATTACCAAGAACTTCAATGATTCCAAACAAGCTGGAATACATAGACATATGTTTTAAGGCAGTAAATGAAACAAATTTCAGTTACAACGACCATGCCACAAATCTGGGAAAATGCTACAAAATGCTATTTATTAGGGACATTTCTGGGTAGACAAATGCTACTGATGCCTCCTAATAGTCATGCTGCTGGGATAATCCTGTTTTGTGCCTTAACTCAGAAAGCTTTACTCAGTAGAAAATTCCTAAGCACTTAGTCTTTATGCATCAATCTCCAGCCTCTAAGCAGTTATGATACCTGCATCTTATTATTTCAGGTTCAGCTTGAATCTCTATAAAAGCAGGGGCCTTAGGCAGGCTTGTCTCCTTAAAAGAGGAATGTTAAAATGTTGAATTAAATTACAAATCAAGAGTGTTGCACAAATTATTGATTATTTGAAATCTTCCCTTCAAATGGTGATTAGTATAAGGACTCCAGGTCTCCATGCAATATAATTTACACTCCAAAATTCTGCCTTAGCCCCCATTCTCACCTTGGCTCACTGTTTCCATCACTCCATAGAAGCTCTTTATAATTATCTCCTAAAGACAATTTCAGATGGTGAGTTTTTCAGTCTTTAAACCTACTTTCCCTCTCTGAGACTCTAGTACTCCCTGCTTTTCTTGATCCCTTCATTTTTTTTTCTCTTCCTCTGTGATTCATTTACTAATTAAAGGTACATCTCTGGCCAAAATTGTGTGCATTTCTCTTCAGCTCCCTCCTTCCTCTGACTCCCCCTCTCCCTAGTTTCTACGGACTCTTCTCTCCTGTACTGTATGATTTCTTCTTGCACTTCATCATCTCTCAATCTCTCATCAAGGCCCTAGGTCCCTCAACTGAATTATCCTGTGTTTATGCAGAGAAAAACTTATATACAAATTATGCCATGTGTCCATTTTAAGGTATGCCCTCTTAGGATCACTAATTGAAAGAATAAGAAGACCTCAAGAAGTTTCCATCTAAGTGGTACTGGGCTATAGAAATACAAATGAGTTGTTATAATCCACTATGATAAATATAGAAATAGATTCATGTACACAGTGATAAAAGTCAAGTAAGTATAACCATTTCTTCTATTTGTATTTTTTTAAGAGAGAGAGAAAGGGACAGTGAGAGAGAAAGAAGCAATTTTTGTTTAGTTTTTCATGTGACTTTCATTCCTCCAACACTTTGTTGCGTATGTGGTGCTGGGATTTGAACTTACGTACTTGTTGTGCATGCGATGCAAGCGCCGCAAGCACCGTAATTGCCAAGCCACCACTCCAGCCCCTTATTTGTATTTTTAACAAGAACAGTTCACAACTCAAAGGAAGGAACGTCACCCAGAAATGATGCCTGTAAAATCAGTACCAATATTAATAAATAAAAGCAAATGATAGTTATCATTTCTGAGTGTTAATTATATGTGAGGCACTGAATAAAGCATTTTGGACATAATTCTTCACATATGTTAAACATAATGCTTCACAGCAGCTCTATGAGGATCATTGTATGTGATACCCTTTATTTCATGAAAACACAGACATATAGAAAGCTAACAATTATTGCCCTTAGTTTTTAATTCAAATTCATAAGTCATTTCCGTTCATTGCTTCTCTATTCACCTTTCCATTCAATAAATTGCCAAGCTCTGCTGACTGTTAATACACCCAAAACAATCAATATTTCTCCATTCCCCTGCCCACATCCCAAACAAGGCTATCGTTTCTCTTGTTGCTTTTACTTTTAGTCAATCTCTTGACAACAGTCAATTCAGAGTAAGACTTTGAACATACAAACACAACTGTATTATTGTCTTGTTCAAAACCTGCCAAATTTTTACTTAAGTCCAATATGTTAACAGAGCCTATGGAACTCTCTGTTCTCTTGCTTTCTTGATCTACCCCCTCATATCTCCCCACTTTCTTTTCTTTTCTTTCTGTTATGGGGGATTGTACCAGGGCCTTGGGCATGCTAGGCAAGGGCTGTACCATGTAGCAAGCTATATTTCCATTCCTTTATTTTTTAAATTTTGAGACAGTGTCTTATAAAGTTGCCCTGTCTCTTTTGTTTTCTCAACCCAAGGCATGATCTGGTTGGTGCATGACCAATGGGATCCTAAAGCACTGTCTGACTTCTGGGTGTTCAAATGAAATGTGATCTTTCCTGGAATGTTCAGTCCTATCCCTCCTCCTCTAATTCTTAGTCATTTTGAGGTATCCACAGGATGTTATTCTGTGGGTTCGTTCTTCCTGCTAGCTGAGTTTTTAAATCTCTATAATTCTTTGTATCACACTAATCTTTATTCTATATTAATATTATGTGTTTAACTGCCGAGAGCCATATCTGAGTATCCATTGTCTGGATTACTGCTAGTGACTACCTTTGATGGAAGCACAATTCTGATTGAAAACGATTTTGTGTGTGGCTCAAAAAATGTCTAATTTTTGTTTGGAATTTTAGTTATGTAAATTTGCAGGTTATGTCTGATGTACTTGGTCTGAGATGACTTTTGAGTTTAGTAGGAGTACAGTCACTGCATAACACACAGAATGCTCTGTTCCTGAGGCCTTGCTCAGGAAAAATACTGTATCATGATATTGTGTCATGATACAGGGTCTTTCTGGATTGTGGTCCAGGAGCATGAAAACTGTCTGTGGCCTTGATACCCAACATCAGTTGCTGAATGAAAATCTCTCATTATTTTAAAACAGTATCAATAATTACAATTTTTATTCAAAGTCAAAAGTGATCTGCTTATAATGACTGATGCCATGTTTTTAGAATATATAGTCTATATGTACAGAACGCTTCTGGCCAGAACCAAGAGACAAAAAAATGATCCTTGACTTTGGGCTCAGACCTTGGTTGCTAGGGAACAAAAGTCCTAACAAAAAAAAAAAAACCAAAAAAAACAAAAAACTGTGATTATCAAATTGCTCCTGGCGCTGTGACTTTCAAAGCCCTGTCTGCTTTTTAGAAACTTTCTCCTACTTAACTTTCTCATGATAAAACTCTATAAAATAAATGTGCTGTGCTAGCTCTGGGTCACTGTTTCTCCATCAGAGGACAGTGTCCCACCTGGTCCCAGCTTTTTCTTTCTGTGTGTCTGTGTCTTCTTTGTTTTCTTAGGCCCTCATCACCCCTTGCTGCCAGTACCCAAGTTCAGCCACGCATGGTGAGGCAATGAAGTGTCCATCTTCCTAACTAAACATGAGTAATAAAAGGCAGGGGTAAAGTATGCCACATTTAAAGTCGACCCCAGTCCTTTACAAAGAATAAGGCCTTAATAAACACTTAAGGAATGCACTAACAAACAAATGATACTCACCTACCTGACTCATGAGTCCATGATCTTAATTACTATACCATACTGCATTCTGGCTGAGCTCTTCCTTAGATGGATCATGTTCTTGGTTAGGAAAGAATCTATCTAAGATTAAGAAATGTTCTAATAGGGCTGGAGCTGTGGCGCAGTGGTTATGGCGCTTGCCTGGCATGTGTGAGGAAGCAAGTTCGAACCCTAACATGTACACAATGAAGAGTCCGAGCAAGGAAAGTTACATGAAAAACCAAATAAAATTGATTCCTTCTCTCTCTCTTTGTCACTGTCCCTCTCTCTTAAAAAAAAAAAAAAGTTCTAACAGACAAGTTCTTGATTAAAAAAAATATCACCACCACATTTTCAAAGTTGAATGAGACATGAAAATCTAAATCCATGGTTTAAAATAAGTATGATAAGGCTGAAAATAAACTGATCATGTCAATACAGACCTGGCAGGGAAAATTTAAATACGTAATTTGTGTTTTAAATAAAAGTATTTAAGTAAAAAATACTAATTATTTAATCCCAAGATTTTATATCCATGGAAATAAAGAATTAAAAACTCTTTAATATCAACTAGCTCTGTGCTACATAATATAAACGTGAGTATAACAGAGACCAGAAAAATAAATGATAGGCCAAAATTCACTTGTGACAGTGCAGACCTGCTGAAAAATAGGAGGCACTGTAAAAAAAGGTAAGATTGAGGTTTTATGTTTGTGCTTTAGAAGTGAAGCCAAATATACCCATAAAATATTAGTTAACAGAGAGTGTTAACTAGAATACAATATTGCCATAATGATATTCCTAAAACTCAGTGATCCATAACTTGCATAATAGAGTAACATCTATTTTATAATTGCTGGTGTTATTATTTAGTATGAAAATATATGCATTAAGTATACTCAGTGATTATAAAATGTATAACATAACTCTTTGGTATTATTTGTATCATTCTCTTCATTTTTATATTTTCTGCATGCTATGATCTTACCACAGAATAATTGCATGAATTTTAACTAAGCATAATTGCAATTAATATCTTCACAGATATTCAAATATATAGTTATTTAAAATAAGAGTGTTATGTACTTTAGTTCAATTAACTCAAGAGATTTTTCAATACCCAGTAAGTGCTAAGAATTGGCAAAATACTTTGAATGTCAGAATTATTAAGAACTTGTTTTTGTTTTCAAGATTTAAGTAGGAGACAAAACTTGTCACCAGATGATTTTCAGTAAAATAATGGGCATACATTCTCCACATTATAATCAAGGTAAAACAAATTGTGTTAAAATTTTTAACTCACAGCAACTATTCTATTCTACCATTATATTGTCTTTTCCTTACAATATTTCATTTCATGTAATACATAATCTCCATAGACAAAATATCAGGAAAAATAGAAAATTGTCTTTCAAACCTACTATTCAATATGTTGGTGGAAAAGGTGAAAAGGCAAGAGGCAAAAACCTACCTTGAAATGACCAAAAGAAATGAACAGACCAGTGCTAAGTCAAGACTTTATACATTCTTGTCAAGGTCAATGGTGACAACCTTAGTCATTTTTTTTTTTTTGCCATTGTTTCTAAATTTGTCTACTAGCTTTAGAGAAGTTGAACCCATGGATCTGGATTTGGCACCCAAAATGTTTCTGAGACAAGAGTGTGAGATGCCAGAAAACTACTTCATTTCTATAACTGAAATCCACAGATTAATTTCACTCATTCCCCAAATGCATGCTGTATAAGATTAGACAATATTAATATGAGCAGCAGCAACATCCCCTGTGATGGCATGGTTTTGGAATCTTGAACTCTAGTGTATCTCTCCCAGTGATTTTGAGCAATTAAGTTAGGCATCTCAACATTCTTCATATTTACCAAGAAGACAGTTAATAGTTGCCATTGGGGCTGGAGAGGTGACTTGGCAGTGGAGTGCTTGCCTGGAATGTACGAGGACCTGGATTTGAATCCCAAAATCACATTCACAACTAAGTGGAAGAAAAACAAAAACAAACAAATGAACAAAAAAACCCAGAAGAAAAATAAAATTAAAACTTTCTCTCTCAAAAAAAGTTACCATCTATTTATTTAGGTATTCTATTTACCTAGGAACACTAAGAAAAAACATTATTAAGGTTGTACTGTGTTCCAAGAAGTATTCTAATCACATATGTGAATTTATTTAAGCCCCATAAGAACTCTACAAGGTAGAGTTTTACAAACCAATAAACAGAGGAAGAGGTAAAGAGCTTAGCAATCTTTGGAGATAAGATTTGAATCTAGAATTTTGGGCTTCACAAATTCAATTCTTTTTTTATTTTTTTATTCTTTTTAGGAAAAAGAGAGAATCAGTTTTATTTAGCTTTTCATCTGGGTTTCATTGCTCTGACACTTAGTTGTGAATATTGTGCTGGGGTTTGAACCCAGGTCCTTGCGCAGGCCAGGCAAGTGCTGTAACTGTTGAGCCACTGCTCCAGCCCCTCAAATTTAATTCTTATAACCATTATATATACGATTATTAATTAGCTCATAATTCTGATAAGGTTCTTTAATTTTCCCATCAAACAGTACAATTTTTAAAAGGTTTGTTTATTCAAGGAAATATGTTGCTATTTACCTCTTCCAACATTGAGGATTTTTTACTGTGAGTTCCTAGATGAAGCAATAGCTGATTACTAAGAAAGAATAAACAACCCAGTCATGCCTCTTGACTTTGAACCACTTTTCCAGGACTTGAAAGCCTGAAAATGTCTCCTTGGAACAAACGGCTTTAAGAATGTTTAAAATAAATTTGGGGAAGTTACATTGAAAAAAAATACATTCTTAGTTATAGACATAGCTAATATAATCAGTTTTCACTACTCAAGGCCAGTTTTGCATAAATATTCCCCCAAACCAATTAATTCACCATTTCTCATTGTGGAAAAAGAAGAGAGAAACCTGTATTGAATCATCTTACAGGAGCAATGAGAGTACAGAGGCTAATAATTCTGAAGCATGTACTACAAAACTATAACTCTATTTTTACTAAAATGATCTAATATGCCAGTCTGAGATGATCTTTGTTGCTTCTTGTGAGAATGTGATTTAATTAAAATGGGTAAACTGATAGTCAACATTAACCTCACAGAAATCCCTGGCAATATGAGATAAAGGTAGAGAAACATCATTCTGACTTGCTTTCAGTTTGTCGGAAATGAACAAAGATCTTAGGGATAAAACGAGTCATTTTCATGTGTGCTTAGGGCATGAGAAAACAGGTATGTTGTGTTTGGACATTTTAAAAAGCAAATCCAGATAAAGCAGACAGAACAATTTAACTTGCATTTCAATAAGCTCTAAGGATTCAAAATATCCAAATGCAGAGGAAACTAACTAGACTTGTCTTCAGAGAGGATTAAAACAGCTATTAAAAATCATAAGCCTGTTTCCATTTCTGACTGATCAGGAGACAAGAACCAGTAGGTTCTGAAGGAATGTAGTGAGGAGCAAGGGGAGATGTAGATGGTGATGGTGGGGTGGGTGTTATGGCTTTGTGTGAAAAAGACTAAATCCCCAAAAAAGGGCTAAATCAGTGAAATTCTTATGTGGCTAAGTTGATTGTAGATGCCAAATCTACAAAATAGGTAAATAGGCATGGCAGTTGGAGATTCAAATTTGACCTATGATATCATTATATTACCACTTCAGGTATATGAAACAAAGTTATCTCTTCCCTGTGATGAATAAAGGATGGAGATTAAAATATGAGGCCTGAATATTAGCTAGTGATTTTAAAAAATCAGGTAAGGGCTGGAGTGGTGGATTAGCAGTTACCGCGCTTGCCAGGTATGAGCGAGTACGGAAGTTCAAACCCATAAGCCACATACACAACAGGCTTAGAGCAACAAAAGCCACGTGAAAAACTAAATGTAGTTGTTTCTCTCTTTCTCTCACTGCCCCTTTCTTTTTAAAAATAAAAATAAAAAAAATCAGGAGAGCCAGACGTGATGATACACACCTGTAATCCCAGCAACTAGGGAGACTGAGGTAGGAAGATTGCAGATTCAAGGCCAGCCTCAGAAACTTAGTGAAGCTCTAAACAATTTAGTGAGACAATGTCTCAAAGTAAAAATTAGAAAGGATTGAGGATGTGGCTCTGTGGTCAAACATCCATGGGTTCAAAACCTGGTACCAAAAAGAAAATAAAAACCAGTTGTTATACTCAAATGATCAAATCCCATAGACAACTGGCTTTAAGATAAAATTAAGCTATTCTCAAACACAGAAGCCTCTTTGAGGATCTCTTTTATATTGATGAACACAATTCATTTCACATAAAAAGCAGTTAATCAAATACTCTAAAACATAAGACCAATAGTCAAATCTCAAATCTTTTAGTAATTCCTAGAGGGAATGTGCAGCATTGACTACAGACTTTAATAAATGGTTTGGGAGTGAAAGAATTTATATGTTCCCTTGAAACACAATCCTTAATATTCTTTTCTGTTTCTAACCTATATAAAACGGTCGACATCATAGATGTTAGAATATATTACATGGTGGAAGGAGAAAGATGTTTTCCGTATAGATTTGCCACAGATTTATGATGAAGGGAAGAACAGTACTTTTAAATCCACTCACTTCCATGGTATTCATCTTCTTTCAATCCAATTTCATTGGGATTTAATAATGAGAACTGTTGAAGCAAGTTTAATATTTGTTATAAGGTCAAATGCTTTTGACAATTATTAAAGGTGTCTATAAACTTACATAAGAATGAACTGCAAAAGAGTATCTATGATATTGGTAAATATACATGGAAATGTGGATTCTTTAAAAATTTTATATTTCTGTATTTCCTACTCTTCCTAATGAAAACTTTTTTTAAAAAATAAGATGCTGATATTGCAGAGTATGGGGTGCATGTCTATAATCCCAGTGACTTTGGAGGCTAAGGCAAGAAGATCCCAAGTTTGAGGCCAGCATCAGCAACTTTTAACAAGGCCTGTATCAAAATAAAAACTAAAAAAAAAATAAACAAAAACCAAACTCATATTTCTTGATGTAAAATTAGGATTAGAACTAGGTATGCTTACAAACAAGTATATACAAGTGTATATAATATGTTATTTAATTTTCAGATAAATATGTCAAACATATTGTAAAACTTGGCTTTTTTTGGCTTGCCTTTGTTTTGTTGTCATAAACCATTATCAGGTCTTTCATTTTTCTACTCAAAACATCCCTCTTGGTTTTGCTTTTATCTGCTCCCTATCTGATCCTGATTAGCAATTTTTAAATTTATTTTGGTGCGTGAGATACTGGGGGTCAAATTCTGGGCCTTACATACGTCAGTCAAGTACTCTACCACTGAGCAACACACCCACTCCCTGGTTAATAATTTAGAATGAATTTTTCAAAACTTATCTCCACGTTTATATGATCAGGTAAGCATGATGACACACCTTATACTGGTGTAAACTGTTTAGTAAAATGGGATCAATTATATATAGGTCCTTATGTTCTACTTTTTCTCACTCAATAATACTGCACAAAAAATCTACCTAACCAGGGGCTAGAGTGGAGGCTTGGTGGTTACGGTGCTTGCTCGGCATGCGTAAGTACAAGGGTTCAAACCCTAGCACCCACACACACAACCAAGTGTCAAAGCAATGAAAGCCATGTGAAAAACAAAACTCAATAAAAACTAATTCTCCATCCTTCTCACTTAAAAAAAAAAAGTCTACCTAACAAAGTTTACCATTTTAACTCATTATTTCAATGGCTGTGTGCTGTTTCATATCGTATAATATGTACCATAATTTATTCAACAGTTATCCTCTTGAAGTTTCCAGGAGTTTTGACACTATGAATGTTGCAATGAGCATTTTTTCACGGTCTTTTCTTATCATTTTTACATGGGAAACTGTCCCAGGAATGGGAATGTTAAATCAAGGAAAATGTGCATTTAAAACTTTGATATTGCCAACTGTTTTCCAAAACGCCAGTAAGAATTTCATGTCATGCATGAAATTACTCTTCTTCCTCTATAACTAATAGTAATAGGCATTTTCATTCTTCTTAACTTTTGACACTCCAATAGTAATATTTCATTGTTTTTACCTATTATAAAGTTTGAACCTTTTCAAATTTGGACTGGTTCTTGCCTGAGTTGTTTGTTCTGCCTATTTATTTTGCCTCTAGTTCCACAGGGGTATTTGTTTTCTCTGGACCAAAGGCAACTGTACATTTTGTATCCTAATGCCATGTGCTATTAAAGCTTATTAAATTTACCAAATCTATCAGTTATCTTCTGAATTTATTTATGGTAACTTCTAATACTTTAATAGTTAAATGTATTTATCTTTTCTTTTTATAATTTACAATTTTTCATCTAGTTATTAGATTATATTTGGATATATTAGTATTTCTTGATAGTCCCAGTACTAGCTGCCAAGGGGAACAAAATCAATAACAAAAATATTCTTTGCAAGTGGACAAGTTAAAAACAGACAACTTCAAAATAACAATGACTTAATGCACAAGTTTATTTTCTCTTATAAAGTCTTAAAGGAGTTAATCCAGGGCTTTTGTGTGTATCCCAATGTAAAGGATCAGATTTCTCCTATCTTGATGACATATTGTTCATGGCTTCCATTCCCTAGCACAAGTTACAATTCAAATTCTGTTAAAGACATAGCCACTTTGTCCATTTATAGTTGGAATGAAGGGGAAAAAAAAGCAAAGAATACCCTTTAGGGATTCCCGTCCCCACCAGAAATGGTCCACCATAGACATTTACATTGCATTAACAAGAACTTGATTATGTGGATATACCTAGCTACAAAAGATGCTTTTATTTTCCTGGACATGAAAGAGCCCTTGTGCCTAGCTCAAAACTCAGGGTTCTAGGCAGTGCAAAAGCTTTTTAGCTTAATGGCATCCCATTCACTGATTTTTTACGTTACTTCCTTCACTTTAGGATACATGTTGAGAAAGTCTTTGCCTACTCCCAAATGCTGAAGTGTTGGACCTAATTTGTCTTCCATCAGTTGCAAGGTAGCTGGTTTAATTCCTAGCTCCTTGATCCATTTTGATTTGATTCTCATGCAAGGTGAAAGATACAGATCTAATTTCAACTTTCTGCAAGTGGCTGTCCAGTTTGACCAGCACCATTTGTTGAAGAGGCTATCTCTCCTCCATGTAATATTTTGTCCCCCTTTGTAAAAAATCAGATGTTTAAAGATTTGAGGGTTTGTTTCAGGGTCTTCTATTCTGTTCCATTGGTCTTCTTTCCTATCTTGATACCAGTACCATGCTATCTTTGTTACTACAGCTCTGTAGTATAGTTTTAAATCTGGTATGGCAAAATCACCTGTTTCGTCTTTCTT